>LYNE01003268.1:0-16333 GCA_001662545.1 Rosa x damascena | reverse complement strand
AATTTTTGTGATCTCATTGCCAATACCAAAAGTTTAGAGATGCTAAGCGATCAATTAAAATGTGGTCTTATATAAAATAAATAATTAACATTTAAATGTTTCAATTTTTCGGTTAACTATGTACAAGATTCATTGCAAGGACTAGAAGTAGTAAATAAAAAATAAGCATATACAGTTGATGTGATCCATACATAAATCTATAGATAACCTTGAAAAAAATAAATTGGAATAAATTGGTCCCCGGGTTGCATTCCTTCATGGCTTCATGGCCGTCCCATCTCTGGGTATCATAATTACATATCACATCATGACATGCATTATCAACGAATGGTTAAATTGATTAGACAACTACAAAGGACTCACAGACAACATTTCCTTTAACGCATCCCTGGTTCGATCATCCGCATGTGAAAAACACTCTATGGGGAGGGGTCTTACCCATGTTGCTCTCGGCCCCGGAGTGGTAGTCCCACCCGACCACCATTTTTTGTACCAAAAAAAACATTTCCTTTAACGCAAAAGTCCACAACCTTTTCCCTTATACAATTAAGGACACATCCTATTTCCTTTTACCCTTTCACAATTTTTACAGTATCAGCTACTATTTTCTGCTAAAAAGTCTTCACACAGTATCAGCGCGCCTAAGGACTAGCCTTCAACATGCCACAATTTCACCTAACTACTTCCTGTCTAAGCAGCTACTAACAGGGCGAAATCACTGCTGTCTTAGTAAGATAAAGGGTTTAGGTTTTTAAACAAAAACATAACAACTGCTACTGCTACTTTCAAATGCAGAAATAACAAAATATTTTTGTGACAGAGTAATGGGCACAAGGTAAATTTATTTATTCAAACATAAATACAAATACAGAATCCAGAGCCTCACTCTTGGGCAAACAGCTAGAAGCTGCTTAGCTACCCATAACTTGATTACAAATACTTACTTGGAATAAGATGCACACTTGCATCAAAAGACTTATAGAAATATGCTAATGCCGCTACTATGACTTTCTTATTTTTTGAGAGAATTTGATTCTGCTCAATTTTTCTTTTCTAGAACTGATCTCGAAGTTTTTGAATGCCTTACAATGAAACTTAAAGTTCCTTATATAGGGAGCGGACTCCAAACTGAAATTCAAAACAACTATATCTATAGGACGACTCCGTGATTTCCTACTTTTCTTGAGTGCTCCTGTTGGTGGAGGTCGGACGGAGAAAAGCAGATTCTTCTAGGTGAAATGTTTCTCACCTTTCTTTTCTGAAAAGCAAAAGTAGCTTTTGGGAAAGATCCAAAAGTACTTTCGGTACTTTCTATACTTGCTGCTTCACATGTTCTCATCTGTTTCTGAATTGTGACCAAGGACAAACGAGTCGTTGTCTGTTTGGGCCATTCGAGCAGTTGTTGCATTATCTTCGACATTTGTATCAACATACATTTTATAGTGGTTGTCTGTTTCAAGCCTTTCAATCCACTGTAATCATGCTAGTGTCGAGTCTATCTATTTTCTTGTGAGAGATAGGAAAATGTCACTGCTGACTACGTCAGGATGATCGTAAGCAGTGATAATTGTTTTTTCTCCTGTTGCCAGGAAAGTATTCTTTGTATCTTCAGAGATGATCTTCTTGATATATTCTAGAGACATGGCCTTCATCCATGGAATGCTTGAGTTTGGCTGACCATTGTATCCAACACAGGTGGGCTGAAGATATCTTCTTTGAATAATTCTCACATAATGATATGGAGAAATATATTCAACTTCACCATTTGTCTTCTTTATCCATTCTGGCGAAGTAGATCTGAACTTCAGTCTCAGCATACAATCATTTTTTCTGACATTTTTGACTGTGTTGGCAATGATAGGGGCAGTCCCTTGAGATCATCATTTGTTTTCGTCCATAGATTATGGACAAAACCATTTTCAACAAGCCAAAGCTTGTGTTCTTAAGGATGTTCACTCTGAACATTGACTAGATACCTTCCAACATAAGGTCCTGCAATAATGAAGAGAGTTGGAGGAATACGTGCCTCAGAATTATGACTTCCTATCAAATTATGGAACTCGAACCAGTTTGATTCTGTTAATGCCATGATAGGAACTCTAGCACTTTCTGGGTCTTCAAGAAATTGAGTTTTTTTATTTCTATCAGCACTCTGCTGTGTATGAACTTCTTCAAACTGTGGCCTGCCATTTTCATAGAGCTCTTCCGCTAGAGCACACAGAGCTGGGAACATTATGCCACTCTTTCTTTCTTGAAAGGTAAATAAGATGTTATCTAAGATTGCCTTCTGGTGGTAAGCAAGTCTCCTGCCAGTTTTGAACACAGGAGTATCAAACACTTGAAGTTCATAGTTAAAAACATTTATTATTCCAGATGGAGTAGGTTTGCTTTTTAGCAAAGCAACAACCGTCAACAGTCTTGATGAGCCTTTACCGTCTGCCGTTTGAGACGGGCTAGCCAATCTTTTACCCTGGGATTGATCAGTTGTGGCTAGTCCTTTTTGACCTAGCAAAAATCTTTTGAGGATTTTTTCTTTAGGATCCTCAGCAGGTTCTTGTTCTTTCCCAAGTCTTCTGCTCCTGCGATTACGACCTCCGTTGTCATCTTTTCGACTGAACACGCCGTTTCTCTGGTTAAGGCGTCTGGAAGATAGTTCTTATTTCCTGCAATTAATTCAACATTATAATCATATTGGTTAAGAAATAATTGCCAGTTAGCTAATCTTCCTCTATCAGCAGCTTTATCAAGTTAAAATTTTTTGAAATTCTTTACTCTAGCACAAATGCACAATCGGTGCGGACAGTAAAGGGTTTTCCAAGAAAATATGGAGAATTTAAAATTATTTTCTTGACAGCCAAAATTCCTTTTTCCTCTGTGGGATAATTCAGTTCTGCAGGGCTGAACTTGCCGCTACAAAATTTATAGATCTTTTCAATGTTATTTCCAGGAGTTTTTGCCAGAACGACACTGGACCAGTAATTATCACTCGCATCTGTCTGGAGGATAATTTCATCATTTTCCTCTGGTTGTTGTAGAGGAGAGAGATTTTTGCAGAGATTTTTTATCTGCTTCACAATTTTTTCATCATCTGCAGTGAAGTTCCATTTTCTTTTGGAACTGGTTTTAGGAGATAACATTGCTGTTAGTCCTGAGATTTTGGGAATGAAATCTCTCCCATAATTTATGACTCCTAAGAATCTCTGTAGACTCTTAGCATCAGGAATTCTATCTGGGAATTTCCAGATCTTCTCAAGTATGTGAGGTTGGAGTTTTATCACTCCATTCTTGATGTTTAATCCTAGGAAGTCAACTTCATCGAGGATAAATAAGATTTTCTTTTCTCCTAGGATAATTCCATGCTGAACTATCAACTTTACAACCTCGTAGAGGTGTTTCATGTTTTCTTCTCTATTTTTGGAGAAGACAAAGATGTCATCAATATAGATGACGCAGAATTCAGCCACGTGCTTGAAGATGTTGTCCATCTTTCTTTGGAAGATTGAGGGGGCTTGTTTTAGACCAACATGCATTACTAACCATTCGTAATGGACTTGTGGTGTTCCAAATGCAGTGAGAAGAACACTCTCAGGATGCATCTTGATTTGCCAAAAACCTGACTTTGCATCGAATTTTGAAAAGACTTTAGCTCCTCTGAGCTGGTTGATCAATACTCTTACTTGAGCAATTTGATAACCGTATTTGACAGTCTTCTTGTTGACATCTCTGTAATCAATTACCATTCTAGTTTTCCCTCTAAGATTTTCTGCGTGGTTTCTCACGTAGAATGCTAGAGCATGATGAGGGCTAGTGGAGGGTTGAATTAATCTCTTGTTTAGAAGATCTTCAATATCTTTTCTGAATTCCTTTTGATCTTCCTCTTTGTACTGAGGAATAGCTTTGACATGACAGATGACATTCATATTATGTAATCTTAATTCACAGACCACTGGGTCTTTTTCCCCAAACTTATGAGGGTCTACATCGATGTTCTGCTCGAGTAGTTTCTTGATTTTGTCAAGAGTGGGAATTTTCTGAGACTCAAGCTTATTCTGAAAGTGCTTGAGGTTATGTTCGTGAATGAAACTAGCTTCTTCATCTATGCTAGTTGTTTCTTCTTCTTCATCTTCAGAAGATGATTCTTCAACAAGTAGTTCTTGTTGTTGTTTGATTTGGAGGATGGTTTCAAATTTGGGTTTGTAGGGGGTAAGATCACCACTATTCTGTTGTGATATCTGATATTGTGTAGTAAAGTTTGGACCAACTACACTTTTGGCCTGGGTAAGCCTGTTTGCCCAGTACACCCTTTCTCCTTTTCTGAAGCCTATTGCTTCTTCATCCTGGATAAATCTCTGTTGAAGAATAAAATCATTTCCCAACAAGAAATCTGATCCTTGGCCTTTAGATTGCCAAACATTATGGATGATAAATGTTCCTCCACCAATGGTGATATGAACATTTTTTGCTACTTTATTCATTGTAAGATGGCTTCCATCAAACGTAACACCAGTAGCTGTTCTTTTCTTATCTTCTTTCCAAAGTTTTTCTAGAATTGCAAATCTCTTTGCAATTGTAAATCCTGATCCATTATCTACAAATGCATGTAGATGATATTTTTTATGATCAGGGAATTTGAGTCCAATCTCTATGTAGTTGCTGTATCTACTAGTAGAGACGACTTTCGAGTGTCGTAGCTCATTTTCTTGAGCTTGTTCCTGAGGTATGAATGGTTTACATTCTTCTGGAACATTTTCTGATATTTCAACCAGTTCAATGGTCTCATTGAGTTTTTCCTCCTCAATTTTTTCTTCCTTTATTTTTGAGGAAGCTGGTTCCATAATTTCTTGGAATTGAGTTTCTAATTCTTTCTCCTTTTTCTCAGAGAAATATTCTTCATACTCTTGTTCGACCAATTGGCTGACAAGGCCGTTCTTGGTTTTTCTTCTTGCTTCAGCTATAAAGCATTCTTTGTGATAAGTCTTTTTAGACCTTTCACAGAACATAGGAAGTCCATTCTTTTCGTGACATGAGCAGTAGTCACAAACGAATATACTAGGGTTCACCTGATAACAAGACGTTATTGCTTCCGTCTTGCTTTCTTCCCAGTTTTTGACGTGTAGAACGTTCATCTGTCTAGATTCTAAGTACTCTACTTCAGAATCTATTTGGGAATCAGATGATTCTTCTTCTTCAGACCAGGCAGAATAAACTGACATATCGTCTTCTTCATCATCAGAATAGGCTATTTCGTAGCCCTTCATATTTGCTATTTCTACTATAGGCTCATATTCTTCAAATAAGGCTTTAGTAGATCTTTTACCATTTTCCGGGCATTCATTGGCATAGTACCCTTCGGCTTTACATAACCAACATCTGCAAGCTTTCTTGCTTGGTTGTTGTTTATGCTGATGATTATTATTCTTTTTCTTGAAGAATTTCTTTTTAGGATCTTCATCTTGTTGTTTCTTGAAGTTGGAACTTTTCTTAAATTTCCAATCCTTTTTCTTATTACTCCTTTTGAATTTTTTTGAGTAATATTTTTCTTTTCTTTTTCTATAGAACTTGGGTTCATGACATCCCTAGTTGGTTGGCATATCCAATATTCCATAACAGAAATTTTCAACTCCTTTGAGTTGTTTCTTTGCCATCTTAGCTCTAAGATTGGCTTTGCATTGTTCTTTTAGTAATTGCCTGATTATGTCGGCAATTCCTCCAACTGAAAATCGTTCGATTGGTTTTTCTGCTATGCTTTCTCGCACAACTGTTCTCCATGGTTCAGGGAGTTTCCTGTGCAACAGGTTGACTAGATCAGTGTTCTCTAGCTCACCAATTGTATAGTAATATTCTTGAAATTCATTCAAGTATTCTTCAAAATATCTCATGTCACAAATTTTGAGAGCATAGATATTTGATTTGGCCGTTTCTTTAGCCTTCTCACTCAAATTTGAGAGATCTCCACAGAACTGATCATACAGGGGTACTGCAAAATCATACGAAGATTTTGAATGTTTTATCTCTTCTAGCCAGTCTTTCCCTCTGGCAGTCTCTTTGAAAGAGAAGTAATACTTTTTTGCTACTCCAGTGAGGGTAGTTTCATAATACACCTGAAGATATGGTGCTTCTAATTTTCCAAGGGTTAGAGTAGAAGCCATCATCAGGCTATCAACCCATTGGTCAAGAGTTTTTCTCTTGTCTAGAGTTTTGTTTAGATTTAGCCAAATTCCATGAGTAGAAATTGGTATTCTGGGTATATTGTCCTCTGGCACAAATCTTTAAGAATTTATTTCTCCATGTTTGCCCGTAGGGGCTTTCTGTAAAGGAAGTTTTATTTTTCCTTTCTCCCTTGTGATGTCTATTTGGAATTGGAGCTTTCTCCTTCTTCCATTTCAATAACTTGATAGGGAAGGAGTTTTCTTTCCTTTCTTGGTTTGAACTTTTTCATTTATTCGATTAGTTTTTCTAATCGTTCAGGATTTTCGCAGGATTCTGCTTCTTCATTGAGATCATAGACCTTTTGTGCTATAACCATATTTACTGGTCTGTTCAGATCAGCTTCTAAATCTTCTTCTATGATGGATTCTGATGGTTCTTCAGAGTATTTGGTACCACTAACACTAGCTTCTCTAGTGCTGTAGCTTCTTCTGAGAAGATTGTTGTTTATCTTGACATTTTCAGGGCAGACATCACTTTTTTCTGTGATCGTCGAATTTTAGACTGATATCTCCAGTCTTTCTGCTTTCATATATTGCCGCTTTGACATTTTCTGCTGGTTTTTTCGGACCAGACAATTTCCATTCAATAGGAAAAGTTACTTCATTCCAAGTAATCTTGTGGATCTGTTGTGAATGGTTTTTCTGGCTGGTGAGGAAACCAGTGGTAAGACCTGGAATATTTGATATCCTAGTTTAAGGTTCTACCGTGATACTCATCAATTTATAGTATATTCTGTATACTATAGCCAGTTCTTGCATATCTTTTTTCATTGATATGCCATCTGTCTTGACTTTTAATCTTAGACTGTGAGCTGCATCTTTCAAGCTGGTTGAGAAATTTGGGAAGCAGTTGAAATATGCCACTTGATTGCATAGAGATGCCTCAAGGGTTCCCAACAGACTAGCTTGAAAATCTGTTAGTCTATTGTCTTGGAGGACACATAGAACTGAACAGTTTATGCCTTCTCGGGCAAGAAGTTTTATACCTACTTGGACTGCTCCAATATGCATAAATTGATAATTTTTTGTTCTTGCTCGGGCAATTTCTGCAGGAATGATCATCAGTAGATCAGTTTCTCCTGTTGTTAAGGGGGTTGTAAATTCCAATAATTTGAAGTGATGGCTATCCATCAGATCAAAAGTTCCCCTTTTGTAGATTTGTTTGAAATCTAACTTTGGAATTGAGGCGTTTTTTTACCTCATGTTCGATTTCATTGTCTTCGAATTCTTTAGCATTTAGGAGTTGTACTCCTTTCTTTTTCCCGAAAATGCTCGTCATTTTGACATCTCTTGTGTTTTTCGGGCTTTCATACTGAATACTAGTTTGACTAGTAGATGGTCCAAGAAAAATCATGTTTGGAACAGGATTCTTCTCAGGTTTTTCTAATGGGTTAAATCCATTAGCTTTCTTTGATTTTACTGTAGGCATTTTCTTGTCCGTCAGTATATTTTTCATAGAATCCAGCGTTTTTTGCTGTTCATTGATTTTTCTACTAACACTTGTTAGCTTTTCCTCTTCCGTTTTTGGAAGTTCCTTGATATAATCTATTTTGTTTTCCAATTTTTCTAATTGGTAGATTATAGCAGGTAGTTTTCTAGATGATCTTGACATCTAGATAATTCTTTCAGGAGGATCTGATGTTTCTCATCAGAAGATTTCAGTAGAGATTTCAACTTCTCTAATATTAAATCAGATATTGTCCCCATTGGGGATTCCCCTTTTGAGCTATTTTACAAGCTCTGATACCAGTGAGTTGCGGATCTAACCAATGCTCAAATAATCAAGAGGTTTTTGTTCCTCTCTAAGCATATACAAGAGATTTTCAATATCTTGCTCAACTTTATAAATTCTTGTCTGCGTTTGGAATATAATATCCCAATAGCCAGGAGTTTCTCTTTTAAGACTATTCTAAAGTCTTTCAATTTTCTCAACTTTTCTCTTTCTTTCTTCAATTCCTTGCTAGTATTTTTACAGATAACATTTAACTCAAGTCTGTCAACGATTGAAATTATGAATAGTAAAAATAACTGTTTACCTTCGAGTATAGAGGATGGATTTATACCTGTAATATATCAAACAAATAAATTCAAAAGCATGGGCCCACTACGCTCTGTCAATTTTATTTTTATTGAAGGAAGAGATAAATGCTAAAGAAAAGTAAAGAACTCACTAAAGACAAAATGTCCTTAAGTGTAAACTTTTGTCCTTAAATGTGTAAAACCAAATGTTAAGGAGTTATTTGTGTTTTGAAATCTTAGTAGGAGGGTATATGTAGTTTACTATAAATTGATTGCCAAAAAACCTAATATAGTAAACTTTGGAATTTTTAACATGTGTTTGTGTCGTCAACTTGAAAGTGATGCATTTCTTTTACTTGCTCAGCAAAGCTAGCTTGCTTCAAGATGTTGGATCTTTACATCTTATAGAAGACAAAAAGTAAAGGGAAAAATTTAATAAGTGGACCTGAACTATGGACTACTACGAATTTCAGTACAACAAGTTTCAAAACATAAACTTTGGTACATCAGATTCCAAGTCCGACCCAGTAAACATACACGACGTCAATGACGCCGTTAGTTTAGTGACAGGTGTCATAATTTAAAGGGTAATTTGGTCTCTGCAAGTTTTTTACTCTGAGCACTCAGCCTTCTCTCTTTTTTTACTCTGAGCACCCAACCCTCTTTTTTTTTTTTTACTCTGAGCACCCAACCCTCTCTCTTCTCTTCACACACCATGATAGTGCCGGCGAGTGTGCTCTGGAACATCTTTGGCCTGAAATCAGCTCTCGCCCCCTCTTTGAAGACCTGTAGTTTTCGTCATCAGTATCTGCAATAGAACATCAACCTCATCACCACCACCATCGTCTAACACAATTTTTATTCAATCCCTATTTCCTAATTGTATCTACAAAATTACATGAACACCACCGCCATCATCTAATAAAGATGCATTCTATTTCTATTTTATAATCACAATCCATTCCTAATTCCTAATTGTATTGAAACCCCAAATTAACTACAACAAGAGTTGGATGAGAGTACCTCGGCCGAAAACGGATTGGTGCTCAGTTTTTGCAACTGGGTCATCTCCGAAAAGCAAGCATCTTGGAGGTGTGAAGTGGGTTCGGGTTGAAGAATTGGGTTTTGGAAAGGGGTTTTGAAGGAGGGAGTGGGAGAAGAGCCAAATTGGGTATCTTTGGCCTCTTGAACCCGTACTTCTCGTCGTCAGAGGCGGCAGACACGGTGGAGAGGTCGTCAGAGGCCATTGCTTGACTTGGGGGTAGCAGATTCTGTAAGCGAGGTTTAGAGAGAGAGAGAGATAGTAATCACTATCCCAAATCGAAAATTGCAAATTCACCAATAGATCTGAGACTTGATGGCCATGAGCAGAGGCTTCTTGGGATCAGAGCCGTCGTATTGCTTCAGCTCCTCAGTGGAGATCTCGCCTAGCTGGACCAGCGACAGCAGAGGCTGCGTCTCCTCCAAGTTCTTGGGGCGATGGTGGGTCTCGGACTGCCTAAAAATCCCAGAAAAGACATGATAAGAGGCAAAGATCAGAGCCAGGAGTGTGAAGAAGGTTGCCGGAGATAGGCCCGTGTAGACCACAATCGCCTCCTTCAGTTGTGTTCCCAGAATTGCAGAGCCATTTCTAGAGAGAGAGAGAGAGAGAGGGAGTCAGAGAGTGAGAGAGAGGAAAGTTGTTGACCAATGAAAAACCAATTCTGCCCTTCATTAGGTGCATAATGACATGCAGATTGACAGAGTCATTGACGTCATGTACGTATATTGGTCAGTTTTCATATTTGATGTACCAAAGTTTACGTTTTGGAATTTGCTGTACTGAAATTCGTAGTAGGCCTTACTTCGGGTACTATTCATAAATTTTTCCCAAAAGTAAATGTATACTAGAAGAAAAAAAAAGAAAAAGAAAAAATATTTACGAAGTTCATAAAGAAAAGTGCCCCCCTCAAAACCTCAAAAGGCAAAACCAATTTGGCCTTCTCGTCTCTCTAAGAGTCTCACATCACATGTGCGCATGTATTCTTCCTCCTTAACTCGTTATCTTCTACCATGAAATTGACAATCAACTTTTATAGATCTTTAATACGCTGCGGCTATTTAGCCGCGGTTATTCATTATGACTCGTGGGTTCTTTGATTTCTTCAGACTTAGTAACCGGTTCTTTGAACAAGTTATCTTTTGCCATGAAGCTGAAAGCTAATTTTGTCAATCTTTAATATGCCGCGGTCATTCATTGTTCGTTGTGGGCCAGACTCACTTGTCTGCCGTGTGAGCCCTTTTCAAATATAGGTTCAAACACTTGCAGATCTCCAACGCACCACACACACCAGATCGAAAACAATCTTGCTAGACCAATGGGGTTTGGTCCAGTTGGTAGCAGGCTGGTCCTGCATGTTGGGCGAACGCTGCAGTGATACTCCTGGTAGTAAGGAGGTCACTGGTTCGATCATCCGCATGTGAAAAACATCCTATTGGGAGGGGTCTTACCCATGTGCTCTCGGCCCCGGAGTGGTGCTCCCACCCGACCACCATTTTTATATCCAAAAAAAAAAAGAAAACAATCTTGCTAGTTGGAAACCCGGCCGCTCCCCTTGTAAGTTAGACCGGTCTGTCCCACGACAACAGCCTGAAGACTTGTCATCTGACGGCGCATGATAAGAAAAAGTTTACTCTCTCTCTCTCTCTTAAACGTTCCTTGTTTTTTTATGGTTCCTCACTCGTCTAATAACAATTAATGACTATTCTCAACAAAATAAAAATTTAATATATAATAGATCGACGCCACAATCTTGGAAAAATCAACACGTTCTGATAATTGATCGAAAGCCTAGCATCTTAGAAGTTCACAGGCATTTCTTTTGATCAGTCAATCCATGCATTACTACTCGTTAGAATGAAGCATGCATAGAAAAAGGAGCGACTGCGACTTATTCTTAGAAGTTAATTCACAGATGAATTCAGTACAAATTAGAGAAAACCAAATTAAAGGTCAACTTTTGTATGTGCAGTGCTACCATGCATCTATCTGTAGGACTGTAGCTAGTCAAGTTTTCATGCCTCTGATCAATAAGCATCACAAAATTAAGTGTAATATATAGAAGAGACGTGAATAATATACAAAATCTGCACATAGATGATGTCACTATAGCTATTAGCTAGGTTAGTTTAGTCAAATTTATTTTACTAAATTAGTTGTTAGCAATTGACTAACAAAACATGGTGTAAATATACGCGTTGATATTGTTCATCTGGTGTAGTCAAAGCAACTACGGATAGTTACACATGAAAGTGGAGAGAAATTAACATGAGCAAGCCCTAAAAACATAAATGTGTACATTACAATGCATATGGTCCTCAAATAAACAAGCTACAGCTAGCAGGTTTCTCGGTCGATCCATCTCTATAAATATGTTAACGTCATCGCTAGAGCAACCAACACAAACAGAAATTACCTCATCCATCAAATCTATATCTACCTCGAGCTCTCTCGATCTCACAGTACCTTTTGTCTGAGTACCGTAAAGCCTCGATCGCCTCTTTCTTTTCCAGAACCCCCTCAGTTTTGAACATTATAACCAATGGCCAAACTTTCAGCTCTTCTAAATTGCTTCTTTCCTTCATCATCATCACAAGTTTCCGATGATGCAGGAAATACCAGTTACATTGCGAAAGCTCCCTCTTCAAACGAATCCAGAAAAAGTAAATCTATGAAATCCTCATCATCGTCGGGAGCTCCAATAATAGTTTCTCATTTCCCCCATAATTCATACATTTCTCGCCTGTGATCATCAATTAATTAAGAACTTACAGTAGTGCATCTGAAGAAGGGCATGAGCTGTCTAGCTTATACTCCTGTACTATCGTGAATTGTGATGAACATTTGGTCCGCTGATTTTATGGAGTAGTTTAATTCACGAGGTCGGCAGCTGGCTTTCTCCGCAGCCGGCCTTGTTGGATCGCCTGCATACTTGCAACTTCGTGATCAGAGTAGCTATTCATGGCTGGAGCTGAAGCCTGAAGACGGGACAAATTTAAAGTTTTTGTTTGTTTTTTTCATTTTTCGGTTTTGAAGTATAGAATTCTTTAATGTCGTACGCAATTTTGTTGTTGCCTCTTTTCAAATGAGTGAATAAGCATTGACTAATAAAGTGTCGCTACGTACTCGTTGAAATGAACAAAAGTTCATCTCGACCAAATTTCTAAATCACCCATTTGGTTGAGTTCATAGCAAATCTGAGTATGTTAACCCATTGTGAATATTGTAAAGAATTTTTGTGATCTCATTGTCAATCCTGAAAGTTTAGAGATGTTAAGCGATCAATTAAAATGTGGTCTCATATAGAATAAATAATTAACATTTAAATGTTTCAATTTTTCGGTTAAATATGTACAAGATTCATTGCAAGGACTAAAAGTAGTAAATAAAAAATAAGCATATACAGTTGATGTGATCCATACATAAATCTATAGATGTATAACTTTTTTTTTTTTTTTGACAGAGTAATAGAGATTTCATTCAATCCCAAAGCCAGAACGGTAGTTACATGTAATCCCCATATGCTTGTACCCTACATCAGTGGTCAGGCAGGTAAGGGAAAAAGTGTATCATCCATTAGTACATTGTCGCCCAAATATTCAAGAGCCTACACAACTACAAATCTCAGCTTACACTAAGAAAACTACCGTGAATCTCCCTTCGTCAATGCACTCAATTGTGATACTCCAGGAGATTCATTAACTTGGTGTAAAAAGAAACCATAACCGTGCATACTTATGTTGACTAAAACCTAGCCAACCTAACTTGGGCCGATGCCCCCTATCTTCCCCCAAAAGAGGGAGTTATTGAACAAGTAAAAAACATAAAAACAATTGTTGAGCCCAAAAAGAAAAGCCAAGCAACGGGAAAAGCCTATCGCAGGCCCAGACACCACCTCCTCTGCTAGGGCAGATGCTGCACAGCTACAAAACGTTATCGCCACCCCTGCCACAATCGCCACCACCAGTGAAGCACACCCCAACGTTTGACCACCACCACGAAGCTCCAAGAGTCTGAGAGAGACCCGGCATACTGAAGCACAAACCCAGATCCCCTCGAATGCGGATCCTCTTCACGCCGCCACCAAAGTTTGATATAAACCTAGAGGAAACCGAAACCATCCCAAACCATGGGACATGTTCTCGCGACCTCCATGGCCTCAGAGCTGCAATCTAGAACCCGACGCCGATCTCCCATCTGAAACCCCAATTCCGACGATCCTAGAGACTCAATCTTGCAAAAGCCACCGAGCTTCGTTGAAAAAATACTCCTCTCACAGCTGCACTCACCGCAATCTGACGAGACCAAAGGCCCCAGTCGGCGCAGTAGCCGCCGGACGAGAATGGAGGAAGGGAAACGAAACCCTAAGTTGGAAGACGATGGCCGTCTCTAGAGAGAGTTGAGAGGATATATGATTTAATGCAATAATTGCCTTAGCCTCTATTTTATAGATGTATAACCTTGAAAAAAATAAATTGGAATAAATTGGTCCTGATAGCCAATCGATCGCGTTGCATTCCTTCATGGCCGTCCCATCTCTGGGTATCATAATTACATATCACATCATTACATGCATTATCAACGAATGGTTAAATTGATTGCCAGAATGCCAGAATACTATATCAACTTTGGAATTTTTAACATTTGTTTGTGTCGTCAACTTGAAAGTGATGCATTTCTTTTACTTGCTCAGCAAATCTAGCTTGCTTCAAGATGTTGGATCTTACATCTTATAGAAGACAAAAAGTAAATGTATACCCGAAGGAAAAAAAAAACTTACGAAGTTCATAAAGAAGTGTGTCAGAACGATATAAACGGACTATTACAGTGAAGATAAATCTTCGTCTTCCAGTGGAGAAACTTCACATGTATTGCCTCCAACTGTGTTTAGTCAATATAATTAACTATTAGTACTTAAAGGCAAAACCAAATTTTGTAATAGTTCTGTTGATAATACAAAACATTAACCAGACATGTATAATAGAAAAAATATAATATGATCATAAGTATGAATATGTGCTAATATATGAATGGAAGCATAGCATGCAATGTGTTTATAACTCCATGGAGTTCAATTGATTGAGAGGGCTCCTAGTTGGAGGTGAAGGAGTAGAGGTGCTAGATCTGCAGGTTTTGGATAACACAATATCTTTATCTCTTGTGCAGAGCTTATTATATCACTAGCATGATGGTAAACCTCAGAAATGCTTACATTGCAAAACAGTCAAGATGGTGGAGACATCTCTGTTAACCGCTTGTTCAAAACAAGCAAAAAGTCGTATATCAAATCACTACAACAGAAATGCTAATTTGCGAGGAACAAATTTGTCGCTGAAAATTGAGATTTCCTCGCCGTAGTGTTTTCGCGAGGAAAATATTTTGGTCACCAGTTCCTCGCGGTAGGGTGGTCAAGAAAAGTTTCCGCGAGAAAAATACTATTTCCTCGCCAATCCCTTTTCTCGATAAATATATTTTTTTCTCGCTGTTATTCTTTAGCTACAATTTTTTTCCTCGCCTATACTCATACTTTTTTCTCACTAAAAATTTCTGAAGGCCAAAAAATAGTCGTTAAATATATTTCCCGATAAAATAAATTTCATCGCTAAAGTATTATTTCCTCGCTAATGATATGTAAATAATTTAGAAATTATAAATAATAAAGAAATTGAAAAAACATTTTCGTCGTTGTAGGTATCTTTTGGCAAGGAAGTCTTTCCTCACTATAAGCAATCTTTAACGAGGAAATTTATTTTCTTCCTTATATGTTATCTTGTATGAGGGAAAACTATTCCTCGCTAAAGGTACTCAATGACGAGGAAATTTACATTTGTCGATGTAGGTTATATGGTGTATTCCTCGCCAAAGGTACTCAATGACGAGAAACTTTACATTTGTCGATATAGGTTATAAGATTTATAGCGAGAAAATTTACTTTTGTCGTTGTAGGTTGTATTTGCTATAGCGAGGAAATTTACTTTTGTCGTTGTAAGTTGTATAGTCTATAGCGAGGAAATTTAACTTTTGTCGTTGTAGGTTGTATGGTCTATAGCGAGGAATTTTACTTTTGTCGTTGTAGGTTGTATAACCTATAGCGATGAAATTTACTTTCATCGTCGTACATATTATAATCGTTAACGAGGAAATTTATTTTTGTCGTCATAAGTTGTGTATTGTATAGCGACGATATTTATTTTCGTCGTTATACATTCTATAGCATATAGCGAGGAAATTCTTTTTCGTTACAATTGATTGCTTATTACGAGGAAAATGTTGACAATACATATGGTTTTGTCACCGATTATTCTCTACCATATTACATGAAAATATTTAAAACTAATTGAAATAGTCAAACCAATAATAAATCTCATAATAATAAAACCAAAGTAACAATCAAAGTGTTTCTTAACATAAGGAGTAACAAAAATAGTCTAAAACCAATAACAGAATCAAGATGATCTAAAAAATTATTTCTCCATGTTTAAGTTCTCTAATAAAGATACTAACTTGATGGATGTTGCCTGGAAAAGTTAGCCATGAACTCCTCAAACTTTGTGGCTTGCTCCTCCAATCTTTGGATCACCTCATTTTGTGCATCAATCTTTTGTTGTTGCGTCCCTACAAGGTGTTGGGTCTCTTGAAGCTGTTCTTGCAACATTTTGTTCTTTTCAGACATTTCATTTATCGACGAATGAGAGACTCTTGATGGTGGAGGTCTAGGGCCAAAACCACAACCCTTGATGTAGCCTGATTTGACTCCGAGGACTTTTGCACAAATTTCATCATCTGTCATTGTCCGAGTTCCATCAGGTTGAGTTGTCTCAGTTCGCATCTTAATCATTTCATCCTACAATAAAAAATATATACAATTGGATATGATATGCAATTTCTCATTTACAACCTGATCAATTTAATCATATTTAGGGACTTTATATTAATTTCACCTATGGTCATGGTCAAAATATATACATTATAGAACTTTTGTTCATACGTATGCATCGTTAACAAGTTACTTACCCACTTTGCTTTTGCTCCCAAATCCCAACCTTTTTTAGTGCTTTTGTACTCT
>LYNE01003267.1:29653-43249 GCA_001662545.1 Rosa x damascena | reverse complement strand
TATGCTATTCGAGTTGAGATGTGTGTTTTGGGAATTGGAGACTGATGTTGATTTGGGGAGTAGGGTGGCTCCAGGAGCATAAGGATGAATTGATTAAGTGTAAATGTTTTGTACAGGGTAGCCCATTTTAGGGGAAGTTCCGCCAAATTTTTGGTAGAATTTCTTCTAAGGTGGGCCCCGCAGGGTCACTTCGGATTTCAGGTTGAAATCTGGGGTTGGTCCTGTCAAGACTCACCTAGCTAGTGCAGAGCAAAGAAAGAGCTCCCAACTAAGGGTCCCGATACCCCATAGGGCGATATCGGGAACCCAAACGTCCCATACAGAAGGAAATGAAACCAAGCTCCCACAAACTTGCTACATTAAGGTCATCTCCAACACCCCAAAGAGGTAGCTGTTTACTATCGCTTTCCATTATCATTATCTTATAACAAAACTGACTTAGGCATCGGAGCGTTGAAGGCCGGCACACCCCGTCTTCCCTCTGACCTCTGTTCGTCTTATAAATAAGCGAGACCGATAGTGATAGTGCCAGACCAAGATATCCCGTGGTTTAGCTGGACCAGACCCTTCCCGAGACAGCTGAAACATTTGATGCTAGAAGGAGTCCCCTCGTTCTTTGCTGGTAGAACAACGTACTGCCAATGGCTACTAGCACTCCCGACACTAATAATGATGATCAGCCCCACGAGGCAGCCACCCGTGAGGTCCAACGTACGCTTGAATTCCTGAGCCCGAATACCGAGACACATTCAGTCATGACAACAGATGCAACCACCGCACTTGACATAGCGATGCGTGACCTCATGGAGAAGCGCGCACAAGCTGAAACCGAGCTCGCGGCCGGCGCAGCAGCTCGCCAAGAGATTGAAAACATGACAAACCAGAATCGCATCCTCTGAGAGTCACTCCAGCAGCGAGTCATGAACAATGGGGCATTAGATATGGCCTATCAGCAGGAAACCCCGATACCGAGCTTGGTGGTGTCCCGACACCTGGAGCCGTCCTCACCACGGATCCGAGCACCGGCCTCGCTGGCACATTCGTACCGCCAAGAACAGAAACTTCTGGAAGCCCCACGGGCCCCACTCCAGGCAGCACCAGCATAGGACCACAAGTGATTTATCTGAACTCCCCTCTTTTCCCCAATCAACTGGGCATAGCGCCACCACCACAGCCCGTACCTGATATGGCTGGAGTGTCGGGCACAAACACAGCTGCAACCACCAATATACCGACACCCGACCCTAACACCCGATTGTTACTCCAAATGAGTGAGACTATCGCTGCCCTACAGGCGCGAATCTAGAATGCATAAAGCAGGTCCGGTTGGCAACTGATCACAGCCGGATTCCAGGGAAAGATAGGACCATTCACACCCCGGATACAAGCCGAGAAGCGCCCACAGGAGGCGAAACCCTTCAAGATTGAAAAATATAATGGCACCCGAGACCCATACCACCATTTGGAAGTCTTCCAATCCCTCCTGCGTGGAACTCGATACACGGACGTAATGGCATGCCATGAATTAGAGGAAACCTTGATCGAGGAGGCCCTACGTTGGTTCCTTAACCTCCCCGATTATTCAATCGACAGCTTCCATGAGCTCGGGGACAAATTCCTCCACCGGTTCATTCTGCGTGGCAGTGGTTATCGCACGACGCCTAACCTGTTTAGGCTCAAGCAATGGCCAAATGAGCGATTGCGAGACTTTGTTCGCCGATGGAGCAAGCTACACAATGCCGCTCCCTTGACCCAGCCCTAGCGGCGTCAGCATTCAAGCGAACCCTCCAACTTAGATATTTCCTGTTGCAAATCAACACCAACCCTCCTGCGACATATGATGACCTACTCGACGCAGCCACCTCTTTCGCGTAGGCCGAGTACGACACTTTTGGGCCCGATACCAGCACCAATACACACCCAGTCAATGTACCTCAACTCAACAACCCCATCGGGACCATTGGCAATAGGAACAAAGACACCAATAGAGATAAGCCTGCCCAACACAATGACAGGAACCCACGGGAACGCCTGAGTTACAACGATAAAAGGGACAAACAATACGGGACGAGCCCCGAGAAGCCAAAGTACAACTTATCGGGCAGTCGATATCACAATGCGCCATATGGCGGTACCCGATAGAGGGAAAACCCGAGATACGAGGCACCCCGATACGAGATTTACACCACACTCAACTTTTCATACTAAGAAATTTAGAATAACCACAAAGACATCATCCCACGCCCACAGCGGCAAAACCCTGGTCAGGCTAAACCACGAGGCAATGGCAAGTACTGTACATACCATGAGGAAGCCGGCCATCCCACCAACATTTGTTGGGCACTGAAAAATGCTATCGAGCACCTCATTCAAGACGGCATGCTCTCTCAGTATCGTACTCCCGCAACGGGAGCCAAAGCCATTGAAGTCTACCGACATATTCTAACGATACATGGAGGCGCCCCAAGAGCGCCCGAGACTCTTCACACACCAAAGCGGCAATGCCCTCGGGGACAGGAGGTGTTGGGACTCAGTCATGGCTGCCACACCCCGTAGGTGGAATGGGACTCGATTGCTTTTAATTGCAATAAGGACACGATACAGAAACATCATAACGACCCCTTCCTGATCACTATGGTCATCGACCACTATCGATGCCACTGGGTCCTGGTCGATAACGGTGCAGCGGTCAGCGTCATGTTCGGCAGTTGTTACGAAGGTTTGAACCGAGACAAGAAGAAACTCACCCAGGATCACGAGCCCCTAATCAACATTGTAGGAGAAATCACATAGCCCTTGGGATCCGACAACTTGGGGATAACACTCGGGGGAGGCAACACTATTGCCACCATGATAGCGCACTTTATCATTGTCGACTACCCCTCTTCCTACAACGTCATCTTAGGGCGAGACGCCATTTGGGGACTTCAATGCTTTGTTGCAGGGCACATGCTAATGATGAAGAAACCTACCCCGGGGGGCATCCTCACCATCAGAGGCGATCAAGAGCTAGCAAGACAATGCAACTCCTTGACTGTCGCAAAGGGACATGGCAGGCGAGAGGTACTCCTAACCACAGACTTGCCTTCTCCATCTGACAAGCCTGACGATCCAAGGGAGGACCCCGAGACCCAAGATGCTTGCGATACACGCAGTAAAAAGAAGGAAGACAAACGGAAACTCAAGCACCCGAGATTAGATGCTTTGGAAGACTTGATATCGGTCTCAATATCCGATACACAACCAGAAATAAAGGTCAAGATCGGCTCCAAGACGGACCCTGTAACGTCTCGAACCTGAATTCACCGATTTACTAGTTATTTGGACGGTAAACGACCTTTACTTTCACTTTTACTGTCGTTTTAGTACTTTTAGTGGCCCTAAAAGTTGACTTTCAAAATTTGAGAAAATGTTCTTCATGGAAGTTGTAGAGGACGTTAAACCGAGCGCGTGCATATGTGGTACGTAAAAATCGGAGTTCGTACGCGAAAGTTATAAGAGAAAATGTAAAAGTTACTGTTCACAGTAAGTTTCTATAAATATAGGAAGTTACTGTGGTAAGTTTCCATTTTTGGAAACCTACCGGCTTTTCTCTCTCCTCTCCCCCGACCCTTTCTTCCTCTTCGGTCCGGTTTCTTCTTCCTCCAATTTCTCCCTTCTCCGGCCGACCCACGATGGAATCTGGGCACCGGCAAGCTCGCCTTCTACTCCTTGTCACACCTGTGGTGGTGTTTTGCGGTGGCTCGGCCGGAGGAGCTCGGAATTGAGCCGCGAAGATTACTGTAGCCGAACGGAGGTTTCGTCGATTTCTGACAATTCCGGCCACCAAACCGACGTCGAAGGTGCGGTTTTTGCTAAGGATCATTTCCCACCTAGCCTTGAGTCACGATTTGCAGTGTAGAGGGAGAATTGATCAAAACCCGATCCTAGGGTTCTTGGATTTTTCTGGGTTTTCTTCACCGGCCAATTTGGATCACTTACAAGTAAAATTGGAACTTGTTGTAGTTATGAAAAATGTTGGGTCTGTTGAGTAGGTGGTGCTGCCAAAATTTGGTGGCCATCGGAGGTGGTGGCCGCCGGCGCGTGGGGCCCACGCGCTGCCACTGAGGGTGGCGTGTGGAGGTGTGTAGGTGTGTAGGGCACTGTCTTAATTCCAGTTTTTAGCCCATTAAATTGTATAAATGTTGTAGAGCTTGTATGTGAAGTTTGGTGAATTTTGGAGGAGTTTGGAATTGTTTGTGAATTTCCGAAGTTCGGAGTTTTGTGATTGAATTGTGGGAAATCCGGCCGTCGGATTTCCCTCGTTTTCGTTGTGAAATATGTACATTGAGGAATTGGTGTTGTGGGTGTGATTTGGGTGGAATTTGAGAAGTAATGGAGATAGGGATTTTCGGGTTTCGTTTAGATTCGTATTTATTTTATCGGATTGCCGTTTACGGAAATATAATTGTGTTCAGGGCAATGTTGCGAGTTACAGCTAGATGAAGGAACTCGTTTGCGTGGTCGCCCAATAGTACTGTGAGTGGACTTTTGTTTTAAATTATGATGCATGCGTTTATTTTCTTGAATTAATGCTTTATTTAATTAACATATTACTTTTCGAGCATATGAATTGATTTCGGAATTTGATTTCGATTTATCTTGTGGATTTGCTTTCAATAATGATTTTCATGAAGTAATTATGATTTATACCTGTTGTGAATTTTGGATATTAATTTGTTATGCTCAGATTCGAATTTATAATTTATGTTGAATTTCGACAAATTATTTTTCCGAGGTGATTTCCGGAATTAAGTATATTTCTGTTCGTTGATTTGAGATTTTTGGAAAGATTTTCGAAATGGGATTTCGATGAAGTTATTTCCTATTTATTTATCGACTTTCGGTTTTGGCATTGGGAATGCCTTGTTGATGATATAACCTTTCTTTTAGAGTGTGGGACACGCTGTTAAATTATGCAACTTTTTACGAGAATTTTCGGGTACGGTTGGGAATCGTACTCATGTTTTTGTTTTATTCGCGGGACTTATGGGGAAGCCTTATAGATTTACTGGATTTTGAATGGTTTTTACCCGCCATACCAGGGTCGCCATATTTTATTGCTAGCTAGCCTATTAGTACTCCTCCCTGCTTACTATGTGTTCGTGGGTGAGTAGAGCAGAGCATGGGATGCTCCAGAGTGTGGGACACTCCGACCCGAGCCTGGAAGACTCCCTTCTTTCGTATGGTGAAACTTCTTCCCCATATCTTATCGTTGCTTGACTAGCGAGGCTAGTCCGATTTCCACTGTAACCAGCGAGGCTGGTCTTATCTTTTTGAGAAACGAGATTTCGGTTTTACGATCTATTTTTTTTTCGAATGTTGAAATTCTTCGGTTTAAAGCTAAATGTGTTTTCTAATTGTTGCATGCATCGGTTTTTAATGAAATAAATGTGGGAAAGTATGAAATCTTTTTTCTTTTAAATTGTTTATTTTTGTCCACTCACGCTAACGTTTTTCGTCTACTTTCCCCTGGGCCTTTCGGTTTCTAATGCCCAGTTTGCAGGCGTTATTAGTTGAGGTCGGGCGTACGTGTTTTGAGGCATAGCTGATGAATAGCTTTCGCACTCCTTCATTTGGCTCTGATATATTGTGAGTTAATAGTTTTGGGTAGTTCACTTTAGGGGTGACTCGGCCAATTCTCGATAGAGTTATCTCTAAGGTGGGCCCCGCAGGGCCACCTCAGATTTCAGGGTGAAATCCGGGGCTGGTCCTGTCAGACCCATTGAAGCAGGTCCTCCAAAGACCAGAATCCTCGGGCAAGTTGGTAAAATGGTCTATCGAGCTCGGCGAGTTCAACATTCACTACATGCCGTGTTCTGCCATCAAAAGACAAGTTGCTATAGATTTCATTTTAGAATTCATACCTCGAGAGGACAACGAGCCCCAACGCGAGATAGTATCGGGAACAAGCACCTCGCCAACCTGGACACTTCACGTCGACGGGTCCTCTAATAGTAAGCTCAGTGGAGCCGGAGTAGTCTTGACAGACCCAGAGGGGCACACATACGAGTACGCGCTACAGTTCAAGTTCAAAGCCTCGAACAACGCAGCCGAGTACGAAGCACTCATAGCTGGCATCCAGTTGGCAAAAGAATTGGGAGTCACGAGCCTAGAAATCTTTAGCAACTCACAACTGGTCGTAAACCAGGTCGGTGGTGATTTCCAGGTAAGGGAACCACATTTATCCCATTATCAGTCACTCACAAAAGCTCTAGTCCAGCAATGCCTCCCCAGCCACACCATCGCTCTGTTAGGTCCATAATAACCTAGTAATTATTCCCCTAATCTTGCACTTTTGCTTAACCTTTGTGTTCATTTATATCTATTTATTATGTTTTTTCTTATCATGCTAGGAAATGATGGAGAAGCTTGGAAATGCACTAAAAAGTCAACTTTAGCACATTTTCCTACTTCGGCTAGGAGAAACCGAGATAGGGAAGGAAGGAGCAGCGGCAGGCCAACCAAATGAACTTCAAATGAGTTGAAACTTTCCAAATCCATTCTAGACATCCTAACGATCATTTATTATGAAGAGTGTAAGAGTAGTTCGGAGTGGAAGGGCTTCAAAAGATAGGCACAAATTTCTGACTAAAAGACGAAAACTGCAAAACCGGACCTGTACGTATTCCGGCCAAACCACGGCGAAATAAGCTCTGAAATTTTATCTGGATGATCTACACTCATGGAGGAACATTTGGTATGAAGAAGTCAAAGGCCAATTCGGAACCTTCGGTGGAGATTCAATTGAAGGAAGAAAGGAGAAGAAAATGTACAAACGAACAAAGAAATAGGTCAACGGTGGTCAACGCCGGATTCCGGACTTTTCAGGCCGAGTTGGCCGGCCAAGAACATGGGTGGAGGACAGGAAAGAGCTGATTAGGGTTAGAGACTTTAGGTGCGAAGACTTTAGGTCTAGGTTATTTTGAAATTCAAAAGTTGAAAGATGACAAGTGATCCAATTCTTACACCTTACACCTTTGTCTTCTATTTATTACTTTGTTCCCCTACACTATGACCCTTCTATCCTTACTTTTTCTCCTCCACCAAAATATCTATGGGCTTTCTAGGTCATTTCTATGTAGAGTTAAAAACTTGATCCACATTTTGTGCTTACACATTTGTCAATCACATCTAGCCCTTCATTCCTTTTGATCTCCACCCTTGATTTGAATTTCCTTGGCCTTTAAATAGCCCATTCTCTCTCCCCAAAACTGTTCACCCTTCTAGTCTTTCATTTTGCAACACCAAAATCTTTCTTTTCTCTAGTTCTAGCATAGTTTCTCTCTAGTTTTGAGTTTAGTTCATAGTTTCCTAGCTTTGTGTAGAGATAGGTGTATAGCTTTTTGGGTTCTTGGTTTTTTGCTTTCCAAAACCGAAGTATCTATACACTTTTGATCAATCACAATTCTAGTTTCATATATTCAAGCCTTGTTCATCCTAGTTTTAAGAGATTTTGTGGAATTGTATGGTGTTTTTGGTTCATTTATCTTATTAGAAACCAAAGGTACCATACTAGGAAGCATTTCTCACTTTGTTTTGCATCTTGGAGGATAGAAAGTGTTTTTAGAGGTACGGTTTGGTTCTTTTTGGAATCAAACCCATGAGTATTCCTTCCTTTCTCTACTCTTCTTTCTCTTTACTTGATGCTTTACAAGTTTATGGCTTTAGTTTATGTAGTTATGGGCTGTGAGTAGAATAAATTTAGGGCTAGGAATTATCCCTAGCCAAACTCATGTATAAAACAATGTGATGCCATGTTTTTGATGAATATACATGCTTTGAATCCTTTAGCTACTTTACTTTAATGTTTTCTTACATATGTTTTTGGATTTGTCACCTAGAAGCATATTGTTGGAATTAATGAAATCGGAAACTTAAGCTTGACAATCTTTTGAAACTGAGAAGCATGTGTAGCTAATAGGGTGGTGGTCGAGCTTATTCTTACGGGAAGAACTAGATTGCTTGGGTTTCTTACCTTAAAATTAATGCTTGGTGCCGTGAGTTTAAGAGTCGAGAGGCCTTAGGCTTTACGACATCAAAGCTCTTTTATGTTTTAGCGAATGTAAATGGGACTAAGGTTGTGTGATCTAGCTTTGCTCTAGCGACATGGTTAGGTTGCATGATTAGTTGGTATCTCGGTTTCTCTAGTGAAAACCGAGGGAGAATTTATCAAAGCATGTTGTTATTAGAAAATGGATTTACATTATATGCATGAGGGAGGCTAGGTGCAAAATCCTATACTCCTATTTATCTCATTGATCAAAGTCTCTATTTTATTTTGTTTTTATTAGCTTAGTTTATTTTTGTGCAACTTATTTTACTTTATAGAAATTAAAATCAACAAAACTAATTCACCACTTTACCATTGAAAATATCATTATTGATAGTTTTGGCTTCCAAAGGGCCGAGACTATTAATTTGTAAAAAGATTGACTCACATGTGTTTTCTAGGTTTTATTTTCACGGTAATCTAATTAGGGTAGAGTTACTCAATCCCTTGGGTACGATACTCTTACTTTTCCCCTTTACTAAAACTTGACCTCCTAATCTTGGGAGTAGGTAGCATCACACAAATTTGCACATATTTTTCAACTCAATGATGTCCCCAACACGCTCTGATCCCATGGGCACAGAACACCAAGGCAGACGCTGTCGCCCGGTTGTCGACATCACCACCAAACACCGATATTGAAAACCTCAAAATGGAAGTCTTAGAAAAGCCAAGTATCGACAAACCATTCTCGGAGATATTCGTTACAGAGAGCCAGCACCCACCCTTATGGATGGACCCGTTCATTGATTATCTTTACAAGGGTATCGAGCCATCAGACAGGGCCATAGCCACCAGGCTCCGCAGATGGGCAACACTATACAAAGTCCGAGAAGGCAAATTATATAGGAAAGGAAGGTCATTCCCCCTACTGAAATGCATCTCCCTCAAGGAGGGACAACGAGTTCTGTTATAGTTGCACAGCGGGGTCTGTAGCAACCACGCAGGGGCAAGGAACCTAGCATTCAAGGCACTACGTACAGGATACTACTGGCCCACGATCGAACAAGACGCAAAGTGTATCGCTAGCGCTTGCCTCAAATGCCATCAATTCGCCAACTCCCCTTTCGCACCATCAGTACCACTCTCAATCATCATTTCCCCTTGGGCATACTGCTAGTGGGGACTTGATTTCGTTGGAAAATTTCCCACCGCACCAAGACAGTTAAAGTTTACCATCGTCGCCGTGGACTACAACACAAAGTGGGTAGAGGCCGAGGCTCTGGCCATGATCACAGTAGCCAAAGTCATCAACTTCCTATGGAAGAACATTTATTGCCGATTCGGAATCCCTGAAACAATCATCACCGATAACGGGGCACAGTTCGATAACGATACACTAAGGGAGTTCGTCAACCAATACAGCACAAAGATCCGATACGCCTCACTCGCCCACCCACAGACAAACGGCCAGGTCGAGCCAATCAACAAGATCATCAAACAAAACTTGAAGAAAAGGCTGGATGACGCAAAGGGCTTGTGGGCAGAAAGGCTACCCGAGGTCCTTTGGGCTATCAGAACAACCCCAACAGAGGCCAATGGCGAGTCCCCCTTCTATATGTTGTTCGGCATCGAGGCAGTAATCCCGGTCGAGCAAGAAGTCCAAAGCGATAGAGTGTCATGCTTCGACTCACTCACCAACTCTGAGGGACTGAACCTCAACTCTAACCTCTTAGAAGAGCGTCGAGAGCAAGCCACCTCCACAATATCAACAACAAGCAGCGTATCTCCCGATATTACAAAGCAAGGGTCATACCTCGCCTCTTGTCTGTCGGAGATTGGTTGATGAAGGAAAAGATGCCAACCCTAACAGGGCTGAAAGTCACATGGGAAGGGCCGTACGAGATCATCTAGGCCGTTGGACTAGCTACCTTCTACCTGAGGGGAACAGACTATATAACTCTCCAACACCCATGGAACGCCCAACACCTCCGCTACTATCCCAAGTAGAGAGACATCCAGGCCACGCATGCGCCACCTCGTTATCGTCTTTCTCCATGACAACGTGAACACCATCGCCACACCTACGCCTTTACCATTTTAATCAAATGTACTTTGCAACTACCTTAGCGCAGCAATGAATGAAATGCTTTTATTCTGATCATACTTTCACATTTAACGAACACTAATGACTATCGCCAATCCACCCATAAATGGTCAATATCGCATTCCAATATCGCAATCGCGATCAGGCCCTAAGCTGGCCCTAAGGGGCCGGTTCTGCTGATAAAGCAAGGCGTTGTCCCTCGCTATGATCATCAAAGATAATAAACGTCAACGATACGCGATACATCGCCGTAAGCGAATAAAGAATGAATGCTATTATCAATGCTGATAAATATCAACGATTTGTGATACAATGCGACAAATGAATGAATTAAGAATAAATGCGATACCAGTAAAGTAATGCCCAACGAAAGCCAAAAGAAAGAATGTCGAAGGTTTACAAAACGCTCTCGCCCTAAGTCCCTTAACGATATTGTATTACTACAAGGAATGCATAACGATACACGTCAACAACCAAAGGCAACGCCCAGCGCTTTACAAATACTCCAACAAAATGAAAGACGATGCATAATGAAAGGCAAGTAGCGTAATGCAAGGCGATAACGTAACGAAAGGCGATACATCCACAGATCAAGAATGGAATATAAGGATATTCATCATAGAGGCTTTGCGGCCAATTGCGATACACCAATCTTTAATCCATACAAACGTGATATACATACTCCACAAAATGCGACACATTAGCTTACAAATGCAATATACATCCTAGCATACAAACGCGATATACATCCCAAGACCATGAATGTGATACACACGCCTATCTTGGTCACCCTTCTAACCAAGTCTGATTCTTTGGAATATGAGGAGCCCTAGAAGAAGGTCACTGCCACCGAGGTTGACAAGCTGGTCAAATCTAGATGGGAAAGACTTGGGGTGGGGGGGGCGGTGTCACTCTCTGCCTCATCGCCACCCGATCTCCACCGTTGTAGCCCCGCCGCACCACCAGCAATCAGTGCCTTTGGATCTCTCACTTGGACAGAGTCTCAGTTCCGCAGGAGCACCAGTTGCTCAACCCGCCAAGTGGTGACGGAGCCGAGCCCGCCTGAGATTAGGCTATAATGCCTATAACTTAGGCATGGGATTAAGCTATAAAGCCCAGAATTCTGGAAAAGGAATTTGACAAATGGAAAAAAGGACTTCAGGAGCAGAAGCACAATGAAAAACAAGGAGAACGCCATGTTGAAAATGTGATCCTCCCCTCACTCACTTCGCCTATTTATAGGGGAAAGCCACCGCCACAAGCCTCCCCCAGGTGACCAACGGTCACACCACTTTAATGCCCTACAATAATGACAACGCACAAAATCGACAAAGTAGTAAATGCATTCAACAAATGGGGGACTATCACTCAAAGAAATGCTTGTTCCCAATAAACTTTTCATATTTCCGAAGCAAAACGAACATCCCAAAAGGTAGACCAATCGGTCAATGTTTCGACAAAATTCAAAGCATTTACATGTCAACAAGCCTATCACCAATAAAGCAAGCAAAATAAAATAAAAAGAAGCTATGTCTCGCCCTCAACACAGTGCGCCCGCTCCCCTGCCACATCTCACTCTCCAGCATTCTCATCCTCCTGCACATATCCACGTGCATTTCCCCTGGCTCGCCCACATGGGCACCCTCCACCTCGTAATATCCAGCTTGGCTCGAGACGCGCTCCGTAGCAACAGATAGTTCACGGATAACGATCTCTCCACCACGACAGTCACTTGCGGCACTGGCTTGTGATCTCGCGGACCATTTTATCTTAATCAATCCAACCAGCGGCGATACCATCACGAATATAGTGCAAGGCCTCATCCGAGAAGGACTTATTTATCTTCTCTTGGAAATTGGACGATAGAAAATAATGATCCACCGCCCTTGCCGCGCCATCTTGCTTGGCTTTGTGGAGCTTGTCAACGTGCGTCTCGACAGTGGCACACAAGCGAATACAATCATCAGCGAAAGCGCTAGCCCGAGTTCGTTCCTCGACCAACTCTTTCCTCAATCGCTCTAGCTCTGCATCCCTCTCGCCACCTTGCCGCTCGATGACCCTCAGGCGATCAACTTCCCCTTGCAAAGTACTAAGCTGACCCTCCAATTCAACCACGCGATCTGGATAGGGGGCCAAACTCTCTAACGTCGCGCCGCAAAGCTCCAACTCGACATCGCGATCTTGGACCTGCCTTTCCAACTCTTGCAACCGTTCCACAGCAGTGCAAACCTGGGCCCTATCTCCTCCAAGGCTTTCAGACCAACTTCAGCCCGCTTCAAGTTGCCGGTCAGTTGCAAATTTGACTCCCTCAAGAGGGCAACGGCATCTTCGGCCTCTCGCCGCTGAGACTCCTCCACTGCAAGCGATCGCTCCAATTCCATCCTTCTCTCGATCCTGTCGTCAATCGCCCGCCTCATCTCCTCGCACTCTACTTGGCCGCAATCCAACGCACCTTGAAGCTCACGTGCCCGCTCTCTCTCGGCATTCAACTCCCCCTGCAATCTAGCGATCTCCCGATCAAAGTGCGCGACCAACTCGATGGAGGCTTGATAGTTCATGTTCACCGCCTACATCGCATACCAAACATCAGAACATCCTTAAGATACAAAGCAAAAGAAATGGAACGCATGCAAAGAAATCGCAATACGTGCCCTTATCAATCTTTCCTGGGCTTCGTAATACCCAAGACGAGGATCCTCGGCATTGACATGGCAGCGATCACGATGGCAATTGGGTAAATCAGCAACCATATATAAGATGGCACCATCCGTAATCTCAATCTCGCCAAGGGTACGTGCGAGACCCCCAGCAACCTCGTCACCAGAGCCTCAAGAGCCTCCACTTGTAGACCTCGAGCACGCTACGTCATCAACTCGAGACCTCTTTCCTCTGCAAGGATCGACACTAACACCCATTGGGGAACTCCCAAGACGAAGCTGCGAGGCAGCCTTCTTCCTTGACCCAGCTCCGTCAGTATGAGCACAAGTATCAGACATTCAGGTCCCATCTACCTCACCAGCCTAAACATGGGTCTCCGTCTTGGCAACTTGAGTACCCTCGACGTCGCCCCACCCCCCCCCCCCCCCCCCCCCCCCCCCCCCCCCCCCCCCCCAACTTCCTGCTGAGCAGTAGGGACTTCCGCAGTTGGAATCGCATCACCAACGGCCTGCTCCTTGGCATGCCTGTTGAGGTACTCTAACACACTATCGAAAAACCTCAAATACACCTCATCGGGCAGCTGCATGCTCACCCAATGATCGGTCACATACACGTTCTTGTCGGGAAGCTCGACGTTACATCGCATCACCGTCTTCCACTCTCGCAACAACTCCCTAATAATAGCATCGGTATCGACTTCAGCATATGGAGCACCGCTCTTGCTAGCGGCCTTACTAGGCATATCCGCTACAAAACGAACGCATGATGTCCGCGAGATCAAAAATGAATGAATGATCAC
>LYNE01003267.1:3830-21992 GCA_001662545.1 Rosa x damascena | reverse complement strand
TTTTTTTTTTTTTTTTTTTTGACAAAGTTGTTAAATGAGGGTTAGAACATAGTATAGTTGGAAGACGTATTCCTCACGCATGTAATTAGAGAAGAAAAGAACAGAGGGAGACATTAATGCTTCAATCATGAAAAGTAGAGAGTACATAAAATTTGTGATTCATAATGAGCACAAAGTCTTGACACAAACCTACCCAAGATGAGATCTGAAATTTTTTTAGCCTGAAGCAAACAATGAAAATAGAGATGCACTTGTTACAAACAAAAATAAAATTAAAATAAAAAGAATAAATTTAGTAGTTATTAGAGGATCAAACTAGGGCTGAGCACGGGACGGGTCCAACTAAAATTTTACTAGGTCCGAGCTCCGCCGGTTTTTTATTGTTCGAGCCCAAAGTCCGTTTTGCAACCTTCAGGGACCGACCCATTTCACTTCTAGTTGGGTTTCAAGGCTTTCAGGCCCAAATACCTATTTTGACTTCTGAGTATTTTCTACTTTTCTATATATAATCAGACTCCAAATATCCAGTAATCTAGATTTCAACATGTTAAAGTTCAGAAGAACTTCAAGTTCAAGCTGCAATTCAAATATCCAGATTTGAAATACACAATATCCAAATTCAAATACAAGAAATTCAAATTCAATACAAATACAAATCTGCAATTCAAATACAAATTTGCAATTCAAATATCCAGATCTGGTTCCACTGGAGCTGTCGGCGATGGTACAATAGCATTCCTATCAGCAGCCATGCTACAACCAAAACAGGGAGAAGAATTAGATCAATCTGCACATTTGCCACAATATAACGAAATATAACAAAATAAGCACACAAATAAGAAAGAGCTCGAGAAAATAGCTGGCCAACTGGCCATAAACACAAAAATAAGCAAATATCTTATAAACAAAGAAGTCTCAGTTGGCTATGCACCTTAACTTAGAGACAAAACCACAAGAACGCATTCCTTAATCTACTATGAACCTTACAAGCTATCAAAAAAACTTAAGCAAGCATCAGATAAGCCTAATGAAAGTTCTAGCTTCAACAGAGAGAGAGAGAGAGAGAGAGAGAGAGAGAGAGAGACCTTGATGGCGGAGAAAGAACTCAAAGATGGAGAGTCGGAGAGGGAGAGACCGAGAAAGAAGGAGGCGGTTAGGCGATTCAGGTCAGGCGGTGCGGTTTAGGTCAGACTTTGGATCATGATGACTGAAGGAGGAGAGGCGGCTAGGTTCACAGCTGCGTGAAGAGTGAAGTATGAATTAGTCAAATTAGGTTTGGGCTTTTGGGACCGAAGATTCTAATTCAGTGAGATTCTACCTATGATAAGGATTTTGAGCCTTATCTTATAACCAGTAATATAAAGACACTTGTCTCTTTTTGTCTAAAACGGACCTGATGGGCTTTTTCATCTCTGAAAGTCAAGGCCTGATGACATATGACATACATACAATTACCACTTTTAGGACTTAATTACTCAAATGAGAATCTATTACAGTTACTACTTTTGAGGCTTAATTACTCAAATGAGAATCTGCTTTACTCTAACGCGGACCTTATTTACTTTAATGAGATTTTTTTTCTTATAACCTACTTTACTCTAACGAGGACCTTATTTACCTTAATTACATGAAAAAGTTTATGTACGAGAAATGTTAACATACAATAACTTTATCCTATGAAATAAGACGATAAACTTATCAACACAACTACCGTGTTTAAGTTTTTGTTATCCTATTTTTGGTTGGCCATTGAATACCCTCATTCTTAATTATCTCTCTTTTCTGTTTTCCCCTCTTGAAGTTTTAAAACTTTCAATCAAGCTAACTTGTTTGCATGAAAATTTGTAGGGTCCCAATTTGGTTATTAAGTTGTCGGGAAGAAATAAAATGAAGTAAGAAATGCATGCCCTATTAAACAAAAATAAGAACGTACTAATTAATTTCCAAGCCCAATCTGTTTTGTTGGGAAGAAATAAAACGTGAAGCTCAAGCCCACACCACCATTCTTGCCTACAATGACAGACTGGTTATCTGTCTACTCTGGATCCATCATCTTTCTTTCTTCGCATATGACCATCAAAAGTTCTTTTCCTTTGATCTTTAACCCATGCCTAGTCCCATTGTGATGGAAGGGTACGAAGTTGGGCACTTGGGCTAATTGACATCAAACTTGTGACAAATGAGAGCAGTCAAAGTGGAACTCAAAGCGGAAAGCAATCATTGAAGGTGAGCCATTCTGTTCCCCTAAAATAATTCTCCCCAAGAGTTGGAAAAAACATTAAGTCTTTTGTCGCCTGTAAAGCAGCGCGCCCTCACACTGATGGTGGCTTCCAGCATCATCAGTGTACGATGGGTGTGGCCGAACCCCCGAATGAGTTCCCGTTTGGTTGGTGTGATGGTCGGAGTTTGAGTATGCAGTGTCAGTTTTTCACTTCCTCTCAATCGGTTTTAATGATGAAGCGGTGTGTGATCTCAAAATTTTGGTTTTCTATTTTGAGAGGAATAATAATTTCGAGCCATTTTTATTGGAGTTTCTATTATTTTTGAAGTTTATATAGGTTTCAAAAATTATTTAAATTTTTAGTTTCTCTAATTTTATCTTTCAAGCCCGTATGATTAAACTACAGGTTGTTATGAGTTCGTATAAATTTTTAGAGGAAATTTCGGTACCCGACTTATTTCTAATAATTTTTGAAAATTTTGATAATATCAAAAAATTTATTAAAAATAGAATTATGAGGCGGCTTGATCTGAACCGTCCATATTTAATCACCTCAAGATCTTGGCCATTCATTTCAATTATATATGGGCTGTGGCGACCAGAGACCGGATTACCACAGCGCCTCCTCCCCAAGGAAGCCTACACTCGCGACACTTACTGAGTAAGTGTTTTGGGCCTAAAATTTCTCAAAGAGACAAGACCTTTAGGTTGGAAAATAAGATATTTATAAGCCCAAAATTCTTAGGCTTGTATAGTGGGCTTGGCTTGTAATCCCAAGATTACGAACTAGGCGAGGAAGAGGAAAGGAAGGTGGTATTGTGTTGAGTTTTAGAACCTACGTCATTTTTTAGTTCTTAGCCCAAGTTTACATTAGTTTCATTGAAATTACCAGAGTCTTCTAGGTCTAGCCCACTAGGACCTAAACTCAAATGGAGCTCTAACTCTAGGATTCTACTTTGGTGGTAAGCAATCACACACATCATCAACCATACATAACGTTACAAAAATTTAACGAAATCGAACAAGCCAAATAAAAAAAAAACAAACTTTAAATAAAACAAATTGTGGCATCCAAGGATTATCCTCCGTACCCAAGCTTCGACAACAACAGCCTGCAAAACAAACTAAAGTAGGGATTAGACTCCTACATCCAGTCATTGCCCATGCCCGCCCCCATATCTAAGTTTAAAAACATGAGTTATCGTTTTGAGAAAAAGTAATAGATAAAAACCGGTTTGCAATTCCACGTGATCGTCACCACACAATTATAATTTCCACGGCAATTGATCTCCTTTCACAGCTTTCATCATAACCGTCCATCTAGCCAATCACTTTATGGAATTCAATTAACACAATGCTAGAGACAAAGGGGGTAATTCAATAATAAGGGCATGGTGCACACTGCCCACCACCGGTGGCTCAAGGAGGAACAGACCTCTCCTTACATCCCCATCAATTGACAACACATCAATCCAATCCACCCAAACCATTTCAATTGTAAAACAGATAATTTTCAAAACCATGCAAGAGGCCTCATATAAAACATAGTATATGCAAGAAAAGCATAGATAGAGTTAAAGACATCCCCTACTTGGAACTCGAGCTTTCTCTTGCAGCATTTGGCCTCAATGCAACCTTATAGCAACCACCAACTTCACAAGATCCTACCACGATATCAAGCCTAGATCAAATAAGTGACATTAATCACGATAAACTAGGCTAGCTTTCACTCTCATTACTCTCCGAAGAAAACCTTTCCTTTAACCTAATTACTAACTAATAACCAGACCATTAGGGCTCTAAAGGAGAGTTGGTTTTTCAGGAAAAAGTGACAAAAACACGTTTAGAAGACAAGTTGTCAAAAGCTGCAAACAGAGTTTAAGTAGGAACTGTTAAGGGCCAAGGAAGAGTGTCCAAAATACTTGAGGTAATTCTTGGAAAATTTTGGAAAGAAGATGGTTTAACAACCTAATTAGTAAGAATGAAATGGTTATAGAATTTTGAGTGAAACCATGTGAAGAGTAAAGGTTTTAAAGGCTAAAGTAAAACGATGTGCAGATTCTTTCCAGAAATAACTGCTTCTGTCCACCTATTTCAAAATTACATAACTAATTCTAGAAAAATGATTTTGGGGTGATTCAAATTCTGGAAGGTTCATCTTTGGGTCTACTATATTTCTATAGAAGGAACTGATCCTAAATTCTCAATGGTTTAGCTCCATTTTTGAAAGCAATGCAGCTGAGTCAGATTATACTGGAAACTGAAAAACTGCAGAAATTGGTTCTTTTGTATAAAGCTCTTTTGGTACCCAAAATGGCTGGTTAAGTAGACTCTAAGACACCTACAGAAAGTATATAAAGCTCCTAAAGACTTAAACTTTCAGTCATCCTTTAATACTAAAAAGAGGAGGTCTTGTAGCTCAATAACATGATGTTTTGAAGACATGGTGTTTGGACAACCAGAAAACAAACAAGCTCTTGGGATCAAGCATGATTTTAATGTTTAAGATAACCATGGTCTAGCACAAATCCAACACATCAGAAAGAATGAGAGGTTCAAAGTTAAAGCAACAAGGTTCTAACAACAATAGTGACAAGTTGTAATCTGCAAGAGTTTGTAACAACAACCAAATATATACAGAGTGTTATGGAAAGGATGATACTCACCAAAGACTAACCAAAAAGGTGAGTTTTTCTTGAGGGATTCAACAGGAAAGAAAGTTGAGGGAGTGGATTGGATCGAACCCAGTTGTAGGCCAAGAAATTCGCTCAATTTCGAACATGCAGAGTGAAACAGAAACTTCTCAATATGTAAAAGAGTTGTTTTGAACGTATTGAGCCTAGAAATTGAAGAAAGAAATGGGAACTTGATGGTTCAAGAATCTTACCAACTGTTGGTATCAGTCTCAAGTAAGATGTGGGGGATTTGGGTAGAGCAAGAGAGGAAATTCAATCAGAAATCCAGAACAGGCTTGCTTCCGAACAGCTCCCGCTTCGAGGGGTGTACAGGTCTCAAATCTACTCCAATGGAGCTGAAATTTGGAGGCTAGATAGAGGAGACATAGACGAACAATTTTTATGAAAAAAATTTTTTGATCGGAGGTCTCTAATAAGGAGTTTCGAGGCATGAAAACACACTGATATGCCCAGCAAAGAGAGAAAGGGCGAGAAGAGGAAGGTGGACGACGACCTCTGGTTTGGGATTCTCTCTTTTGAATGTCTGAAGTGATGTTCTTGGAGGAGTTGCCATATGCATGGTGATAACATGGAACAGAGTTGCTGATCGAGGTTTCCTTTCCCTCTGCCCAACTTTGACGTGAACAAAGAAAGAGGAAAGACTTGGGCTTTGTATCGGTACAAGCAGGCTCAACGTGTGGGGTTTGGATCAGCTAAGGCATGGGATGGAAAAATAGGTTTTAAATCTAAAATAATAGGGAGATAAAAGTAGGATTGATAAATACAAGAAAATTCAAAATTAAAATGTTGGCAAGACCAAATAAAGATTGGGCCTCACCAAACTTGTATTTAGATAGAAAAATGGCAAAGTAAGTTTTAACAGAATTTTGCTCGAGTTTGAAAAACATAAGGAGTAAATAAATTGTGCTTTCGAAAGTCGGTGGGATGGTTGACGAGTAAGCGTCGGGTAAGGCAAGTAGGAATTCAATCAATTGTTAAGAAATGAGGTAAAACGAGAAAATCGTAAATACACGCTCAAGTAGATTTCAAAATTATGCAAGGATGCTATTATGAGCTACAAGAACCTTATTGGATCAATGGAGATGTTTGGGTCAAAGGTCAACTAACTTATTAGGCTAGGTTCACTAGCATACCCGTCTGTTGGGTGTCCAAAGTAAATTTTGGACTCTAACCTTATGCTATTCTTGGGCCCAAGGCCCAAGCCTAAACTATTTCCAAAAGTCTTTGGCCAAACAAAGGTCACGAAAAATTATCTCGTCCAAAAGTGATGTTCGAAATTTCACGGGGTCTACATGGGCTAAATACTGTTTAGTACCCTGTGGTATGGGCCCAACATCGATTCAGTCCCTCGACTTTCAGTTTCATCAAAAATACCCCCACAATATCATCTTCACGTCCAATAAGTCCCTCCGTAGTGGATTCGATCAATTTCAAACGTTAACTGCTGATATGGCATTCCAACTCAGCAAAGTGGGGACCACATGGAAGTCAAATTCCCAAAATGACTCTGGCAAACCAGATATGGAAAAATTCAAAATAAACTCCAGACTTCGCGGTTGGGGAGACTCAAACCCACCCCAAAACATATGCAAATGAAAGCCCCAACCACCAGAGCACTTGCATGGTATTTGTATATTACATACAAAAATAATATATATCTATATAATAGCCCAAAATGACCCTTTGGAAACAAAGCAAGTAATGCTGCATAAAGACTTGCAGCCATTGCAGGTCCTCGTCTTGTCCTTGTTAGGGGCAGAAGTGGCTTTTGGACCTGGTTTCAACGACTGAGCGCGGCAGATTTCCAAAGCACTCAAACATATTAGAGCTCTCAAAACCAATCAAAGCAAACATTCCAGTGATTCCACCAACCAAGAAGAGAAAAATGGATTTCATAATCATGGGTCTGGATGCTCCAATCTTAACGGCACTGCAGCACCTGGTGGACCTCTCGGAGGAGATCGAGAAGACCTTTAACGTCTCGACCCTGACCTACGTCCGCGACACCAAGGCTATGGCTGCCACTCCGGCCGACGTGAAGGAGTTACCCAATTCCTATGTCTTCGTCATCGACATGCCTGGACTTAAGTCAGGGGGCATCAAGGTGTAGGTGGAGGATGACAATGTGCTTATGATCAATGGCGAGAGGAAGAAGGAGGTCAGAGGTGGTTGAGGAGAACCTTCTGCCTGTTGATCGCTTTCTCCATATTCTGATCAAGAATTAAAATTGATTTTGGGGAAGAAAGGGAAGAAGGTGAAGGAAATTTGGGGCTATTATATAGATATATATTATTTTTTGTTTGCAGTATACCAATACCATGCAAGTGGTCTGGTGGTTGAGGCTTTCATTTGCATATGTGTTGGGTGGGTTCGAGCCTTTCCAACCGCGAAGTCTGGAGTTTATTTTGAATTTTTCCATATCTGGTTGGCCAGGGTCATTTTGGGAATTTGACTTCCATGTGGGCCCCACTTTTGCTGAGTTGGAATGCCATGTCAGTAGTTAACGTCTGAAATTGACGGAATCCCGACAGAGGGACCTATTAGACTAGAAGATGATATTGTGGGGGTGTTTTTGATGAAATTGAAAGTCGAGGGACTAAATCGATGTTGGGCCCATACCACAGGGTACTAAACAGTATTTAGCCCGTTATATACTTAGTAGATCAGATCAGAACTCTCCAAATCAAGACCCAGTTCCACGACCCGGTTTGGGACGACGGAGACCCAGTCTGTCCTCTGTCCTTCGTCCACGACTTTGAGGCCGACTGGTGGCAATGGCTTTGGCTTGACGTCACCAACGTCTTCATGGCTATAGTTTTTCCAGCCGGCTATCCCAGACGGAGTATCGAAGCCCGAAAGCTTCTCGGGTTATATGGCAGGTTTTCTGATTCCTGCCTTTTCTCGATGATGGACGAGTATCTACGGCTTCCTCTCGATGTCTCCGACTTCTTTGTGATGTCAGATAGTCCCAACAACAAATTATAAGAGAGAATCGATGAATTGAACACACGGGGTTCTCAGCGGGTTTTTTGGTTTTTCCGGCAACTCCGGCAAGTTCTAAGGACAATCAAGCTATCAATTTTCATCTACTTGTCGAGCTTTACAAGATGATATATTTGAATTTCGGTTTGGTTCGATATTAAGAAATGTTGTTACTGTAGATAGGTTGAGCTCGACCTCTGCGAGTTTACAGTGAACCGTGGTTGTTTAGTTTTCTTTTGTTGATTTCAGATCATTGAACAATCTTTTGAAAATGAATCAGTCTTTGTTATCCCTTAATCACAAAGATGGTAGAAGGGTATGGAATATCAGAGTTGGATCATTGAGTATTTGGGTTGTGAAGTTTCTGTTAATTGTTAAAGTTTACCTTGGTTGCTATTGCTTTGATTATTGGTCAATAACTTGATTCGGTTTTCTGTGGACACTAATGAATAGAGGTTGCAGAGTTGTGTGAGAAATGATGGAGCTTTTATTGGTGTAATTTGATGAATCTAGAATAGGAAAAATGGAAGAACTTGTATTTTAGTTTCTTAAGGAATAAGAAATTAATGTTTTGACACTATACTTTTGCTTTTCGAAATGTGGTTAAAGAATATAAATGGCTTGGTATATTGGAAGGTGAATTTGGTGTCTTGGTAATATATCAAAACAGTATTAGAAGTGATGAAAAGTAGTGGTAATAAGATTAAATGTCGAGGCGGATTAAGTTTCTAAGTAGAGAATGCATATGGGAATTGAGTGACGAACATTTGGGTCTTCAAAGTAATTATGAAGGTTTGGATTGAATGAAGTAATGATTGATTGATTTCTATTTTGGAGTTTGGATTGGTGTTTGGAGCACAATTGGGACGCGATGACAATTGCTAACCTATGTGATATTGATTTGAGAAAGTATGAGAGAATCGAGAATAAGGATTTGAGTGTCCTTAGTAAATTTGAATACTTGATGGAGTTCTATTTTTGAATAATTGATCGTATTGATTTGAGGTGATTCGCCGACTGTCATTGAATAAGAATTCGATACGAGGATTAAATGTGTGTTGGGACTGCTGGGAATCTCATATGCATAAGGATAATGATTTCAGAATGCGAGTCGCACTGTTGCTAGCCTTGAACAACATTGCAGTTAAAGCTTGAAATTCCAAGTAAGGTTTCAGGGGAACTTTTTCTATAAAATGCTAAACAGATTAATAATGAAAATTGGTGAATTGTGTGCCATTGGTTAAATTAAATATTGAATGTTATCTCTTTCTTGAAAAGCATGAGTTAAATATTGTATTACGAGCTTTGATAGTCAATTGACATACATAATGCATAGAGAGGCATTGAGAGTATGCATTTGAAGGTAGTGTAAGTGGAAGGATACGAACAATATTGGTATCCAAATGAAATAAAAAGAAATGAACCCTTTGTGTAGTTGAGTTTGCGTCAAGTGGCATTCAGGTCTATGGTCAGCCCACAAGTGCACAAATCAGGGAAAGTATGCTTCTTCAACGAAGAGTGTTGATAAAACGATCTCATCAGGTTTCGGGTCCTGAAGATCATGAGCAAACAAAATAACTAACAAAAGAGGAAACGTACTATGAGTACGAGTTGAGCTTTGAGCTGGCATCACAGTCATGCTTTGAGCATTCAACATTTTGTTTGAAAATTTAATTGTATTATTTATAGAAGTTAAAAAGGTATGGCCCTACTGAGCGAAAGCTCACCCTTATAGGTTTTGTTCAAGTACTTCACTAAATTTGATACATGTATCGAGAGGACTCAGCGAGACGACATTGATTATGTTTACAAGAATCGAAAGAGATTACGGAAGGTTAGAGCGAGATAGATTACAAACTGTTATTCCTCTTTACAATAAAAGTTTTGTTATTTCAAATGTTTTATCTTCGACGATTTCTCTATATGGTACTTCATTCGCTTTACAATTGCGGTGGTATACTAGAAAGATAACTCTATTTTTAAGAAGCATCATTACAAATAACACAGTTTTCCTACATGTTGCTACCAGAATATGCAACCGGTGACACTTAGTTTCACCTTGTCATTAGGCGACTGCGACCATTTGATCAAGAAAAGATCTAGCACCCACCCCAGAGCAAACACATTACCGCTACTAGGAGGTTGAGACCATTTGCCAATACAAGGAACTCACTGTCTACCTAGAGCAGATAAGGCACACAAGATGCATAGACTAAGACCAAGCTCAGCTCGTTCTACACAATATTGGTAGTAACTTATTAACTCAACTACTAACGAGTAAACATAATAATAAATAATAAATTTAACATAAAAAAAAAAAACCCTAATAGACCTAGAGTAAAACCCTAGGCCCGAGAACCTCTAGGCCTAGAACAAGCCCCACCATTGGATTAAGGCCAAAAGGGTCCAATTCTTGAACCCAGCCCAGAACGACTGCTGCACAGCAGCCCCGCCACCACTAATGCACCCCCCCCTGGCCGTCGCGCAGCCCTGACCGTCGCCGGTAGAGCATCAGCAAATTACAACCCTCACTACCACCGGTTTTCGGTTTTCGGTTTCACGAGCCCAGATTCCGCAGAGTATGGTATATCTTTTTTTGGTAATGGTATACCCACGTCTCCCTTATTCCTTTGTAGTTATGGTTCTGAAGATTTTGTTGCTATATAAGTAATTGTATTGATAGTTGTAGGTGCTAATGTAAATGGAGTGGATTGATTTGGAAAGGAGTTGTCTGCTGATTTGTATGGAATTTTAGTTGAAAAGTGTGGCTCGGTGAGTGAGATTCCCAGTCGTGTGATCAGGTGCTTGCTTGCTTGCTCTGTCTTAACCCCTATCTCTTCCTTCCAATCTCGTCTTTCACTTTCGGATTGAATTTCAATCCTAGTTTTCTTGTGAACCCCCTCATGTTCAATTTTGCATGTCTGCCATTTCAAATGTCTTCTGCAGTTGCTTTTATTTATTTATTTTTTTATTATTTTTATTGTGGATTGAAGGAATCCGAAGGTGATGTGCACAAGCTATGTATCCAAGTACTTGTCATCCATTGTTTGCAATTAGGGCTTGCAAAGACGGAGGAATTGGAATCAGACTTTGTGGTTAGGCTTGCAGCAAATACATTGTGATCTCTGCCTGGAGTCCTGAAGGTAGATTTTCTATTGGGTTATGAATTACAGTTAGTATAAACTTCTTTTTCCCAGCTTGTGATACTGGGTATATTGGCAGTAACAGCACCGATGGAATTGATTATATCCTTAATTTTTTTCAATTTATTATATTTAGGGCCATCTTTTTCTTCCATTTAGATAAATTGTTCCAATTATATTTTGTTTTAGTATTTATTGTTGCATTTTTTTATATTGATAATAGACATGCATATTTTATGTGTGTGCACAGGAACTATATTTATTATCAAATCAATGCATTTCATGTAATCTGAAGTTCACAAAGGAAGTTCTATGGCCAAGAAATCTGTACCACAATCACGGCTAACAAAGCTTTCAGTCTACCTCTACATACCCAATATAATTCAGTGAAAACAGCACATTAATTTTTAGTCTTGCTAATAGTCTTATCTACTTGGTGTTGGTAATAGTCTATGTTTAGTCTTGCTAATATGCTACATGAGCACACTGTCATATTGCCAAAATTATGCCTATCGGTTGATTCTCTTGCCTACCTATGAGTTTGTTAGTTCTGAATCTTGATTATGTTAAAATGCCTCTCAATTTGGCAGAGAAGATGTAGCATCTCTTAATCTATAACTGTTATGCTTTTGCAGGTGAAAAAATGAAGCAAGCACAACAGGTCTACAAGACATGCAGCTGGTGCGTTGAAGGCTTTGATTACCACTGCACGGTATGTAGTTTTTCTTAGTTGTTCTACTCCATAATTGGATAGGTGAGTGTGGTATGTAAATTGCATCCATAATTGCTTTATTGATTGCATAATGGTACTTTTCATTTGAATCCTATTTATATATTGAATGTGCAGAAGTGGAGTGCTATTGCAGGAGCCCGACTATCCGGCTCTGATGATGTAGATTTGGATTATCCTAATCATAAAGTTTCTAAGGTAATGTTTCCCTTTAATTATTTGTGTTTTGGGTTTTCAAGAAGTAATTTTGTATGAAGCTCTTATAGTCCTTAAAGCGTGTCAGTATCAACCTCTTTTTTGTCTAATGTATTTGGGCTGAAGCATTTTCGTCTCACTTTGCAGGCAACAAGAACCAATTATCAAAATTTTCCAGCTATTTTAGAGGATATATTTATAGATAATGTTTTTAGCTTTTTCTCTTTTCTTTCCATATCGAAATGGCTCCAATGGCCTTGATTTTTTCCATATTGAGAAGGCTCCAATGGCCATATTGAGAAGGCTCTAATGGCCTTGATTTCTTATTTCCTAGGTTCCAGTGTAATTTTTGTAAGTAAATTGGTGAGCAAGGAGCTTAAAAGGCTAGTTAAAATAGAAAAAGAACCATCAAATAGGCCTTCCCAAAAACAAAAAAAAATTGTTTTAAATAATTTTTATTTAATAAAAAAAACCGAACATGACCGGTTTGGTTCGGTTTTCAGTGATGAAGTTTGAAAAATGTAAAACCGAACCGAAGTCTAGTTCGGTTCGGTTCTCAGTTTTGGCCTAAAATCGAACCCACCCCTAATTGGGAAAGGAAAATCTTTCCTTTCCTGTGTTTGGGATGGCCAAGGAAGAGAAAATGATTCCCAAAGGAAAGGAAAAAGATGAGAAAACTGGTTCCCCCCACGGCCCCATCAACTTGCAAAATTATATGACTAAATTATCCCTGTTCAAAATCATTATTTGCTAATATAATCAACTGCACTTATTGTTTGTATGATTTTTGCACTATCCCCTGCAATGGAAACTAAAATGTGTATTCTGACTATATTTCTAGTCTTTCCAAACACTGGAAATGAAAATTGCTGGGAATTGCAATTTCCCATGCTTATGAAAAGAGCAAGGAATTGATTTCCTTTCTGCGAACCAAACGCGGTCTAAAGGTATTGTTTAACTGTTTTTTTTTTGTGCTTTAATGAATCAATTAAGATCTATCGTCGAACCTTTTCAATGAAACAATAGAAACTAATCGTTTTGGCAATGAGAACTATATTACCTGATCAAATGAAACCTAGTAGAGCACTGCTAGGCTACGAGAGCACCGCCCCTGGGCCTGGCGTCTCTTCACCTCCCTTCATCCTCAATGCCGGGCTATTGCGGCATCATCTTTGGTGGCATATCATTTGAGGACGGCAGTGGCCGTCTCTTACCATTCTCTGAGTTTCTCTGAGCAATCATGGGTGGCGCATTCGTGTGTCGCGACCTTGGCCTTGCCTTCCCAATCGATCTCTGGTAGGACAACTTCTCCACTTTGCCGGGATGAGTGTGTGATCAATTCTATCGATGTGGAACATGGGAGGTTGAAGGCGTTCTTCGACGGTTAGTGTCTAGATCCGATCAGTGTCGATGGGCGGTTTGGTTTGGTGGTTTTCGACGAATGCCTCTTAAGTGGAGCTCCATCTCTTTATTCTGACGAGTGACGGCGGTGCTGCAGTTTGATCCGGGTGCAGTTGGCATGGAGGTGCGGCAGTGGCACGGTGGTTTTTCAGCACTTGCCCCAAGGCAAAAAGAGTGCTTGGCTGCCCAAAGGACTTTACAGGTTTTGGCGTCTGCTTTTTCTGGTAGCCATCAAACAATATCTCCTGTGGACTGGTCATTTGGGATGTGAAGCGCCGGCGGTGGGATGTGGAAATTGGGTTGGGTGGCCTGGGTGCCCAAATCAAAATGGGTATGGGCCTGGATATGTGTTGGTTTGGTATGGGACTTGGATCTAAGACCAACTTTTGGGCCCGAATTTGGGACCCAGGTAGATGGAGAACTAAGTTTTTTTTTTTTTGGATATAGGAGAACTAAGTATTTTGGGTTCTCATTATATTGGTGATGGTTTTTGACTGTGTTCCAAGCTTCCTTGGTAGCATCATGTTACTTGGTTACTTGGAGCTTCACTCTAGGGTTGCATTATGTTAGATTGCTTTAGAGTTTTCACTTTAGAGTTTTCTTTCATAGCTCATTTTTATCGAAACGAGAGTCTCCCGGTGGGTCATTTTATAATGTTTCCCTCATTTACATTAATGGATTAACGCCGACCACATGAAACTACTTCCCTTCTTCCTCATTTACATTAATAGATGTATGACATTGTGCTTATAAAAAAAATAAAAAATAAAAAAGTCGTTTTGGTAATGCATAGTATATACATGAACATAACATTGATCGTAGCCGACCATGTGAAACTACTTCATCCCTTCTTCCTCAGTTTGCCTATTTTTTTCTTCTAGTTTCCTTTACAGGCACAATGTCATACATCTATGGCATCTCAAATTATTGAGGGTGGAAAGGCTGATTTCACCCCTGGCTACAATTTTTGTGTGAACGCAATGAAATTGTTAGACTATTGTATAACCCTTTTTTTTTTCTTTTTCTTTTTTGGGTCTGAATGATATTTCTTTAAAGCCGAAACGGCAAGGAGGACCCAGGAGTGTATAACCCTAGAACACAAGAACAATTTAACATTAATTCTTCATTTTCAAATGTATTGAATGATAAAATAGAAATACAAGGCTTAACCGGTGACTCTTTTGATTTCTTCATGGATTTTGCAACAGATATTCTGCTAGGCGTAAGAGCTTGAAAAGAAAGTTATTTAGGTGATGACTCTTTTTGACAACTCCACTTGAGCGAGTCATTGTGTATAAACTCGTTAAATTGTAAATAAAATTTTCTCAAAGCATAAATAAAATATCATTAAGAATATAAAAATTTTGAGAAGTAAAAAAAAAGTCTTGTGCATCTGCTTAAATTGATAAAAAAAATAATAATAATAAATAAAAAAAAAACTAAATATATTCTCTAAAATAACTAAGAAACCAAAATAAAGAGTATGTTAAAGACAGTGGTGTTCACCTGGTCAGTTACTGACCAAATAATTTATGCTCAATAACCCTTAAATTTACATCCAAGGGTGGAAAACAAAACACCTCAACTTAAAAATAATTCTCTCTGTCATTGGATTTACATCTAAGGGTGGTTGAACATTGTTTTCTTAGTCAATAACTGACCAGGTGAACATTTTCGTACTATGTTAAAGATGTTCTAATTGACTTCTTTTGGGCCACAGTTGCCATTACATCAAGGCTTTTTCTTGACTCAAGTCGTGCCGTTCTATTCTCATAAGGGTGTTATAGACAATTTCAGTTTGAGGCTTTTCACACCCTTGCGGCTGATCGAAGTGCTCCATAAAGTCATAAACTCTTTCTTCTACAACAAATTATTTAGGGTTAAATATTGTTTACTCCCTGAACTTTTACCTAAAAAACACTTCAGTCTATGTCCTTCTAATTTCGCATGTTTACTCCTTGTACTCTCAATTTTGGACCAATAGGTCCATTCCGTTACTATCCATCTAAAAATTCCGTTAAGTCGCTGCAAAATGTCTATTCTGCCCTCAAGTTTTTTTTTTTCTTTCATATCTTCTTCTTCTTCCAACTCTCTCTTCTTCTTCACCTCCTCAATCTTCTTCACTTCTTCTTCTTACGAACCCCTCTCCTCACACCAATTTGGCAATGTTAATTGAAAATACAACAAACTACACCACAAGAACAACAATTTCTGAAAACCAATCAGCAATTGAAATCAACAATCTCATATTTGAGCTGCAATTCAGTTAATCAAACACTAGAGCTATTCTACCGCACACAAATGAAAAGCTAATTCATTTCCAGAATCAAATTGAGCCAAATCACTACACAAATTAGGTCAAGCAATCATGGTGATGACTAGGTAGATACTTGAGCAAGAATTGAGGAGATGAAGCAACTTCTCCACTTGAACTAGACAACTGCAAAAAATCAAGTAATTTGAGTATTCAACTTTCTCAACAAAATCAAAAAGCATTGAACTTTTGCAAGTACTTAATGCACAGGGATGAGAGAGAGAGGTACGATAAAGAATTGAACTTGGACCCGAACGACGACGTTTAAGCTAAACGAAAAAGTTGAATCGAAGTCCGTGGATGAAGACGAGTTTGCTGGAGAACTTCGACTCAATCTGGCGCCGGAGGCAGTCGAAGCACATTTGGTCCGCTATTCTGAGCTTCTTCTTCAGTTCTTCAATTTCAAGATTTCAATTTTTTGGGTTTCTTGATTTTCTTTTTTTCATTGTTGGCAAACCCATTACACATCTTGCTCAGTTCATCAAAAGCCAATACAGATCAAAAACCCTAAGTCCGTATCACCACAAATTCGGGTTCAAAGTCTTCCTAAATTGAATTGCACCGCCGAGCCAATGCAAACCCAGAATTGCACAACCGCACCTCCCTCATGCTTTGGGACGCGCAACCTCAACCTGAACCTGACTTGCTTCACCTCCGTCCCCGTCCCCGATCTCGATCTCTCCCTCCGCCTCGAAACCCAGATCGTCTCATCTGAGAGAAGAAGGAGTGGGAGTAATCTGAAGAAGAAGCTATGAGAAATGAGGAAGATCACAAGCCGTACAATGGGTCTGGTTTGGCCTTGGAGGTGTCGGTGTCGATCTCATGGGTATTGCAGCAGAGAGAGAAAGGAGTTCATTCTCTGAGAAAAAAAAGAGATGAAGAGGAAGAAAAAAAGGGTAAAATAGACATTTTGACGCAGAAGGATTGCCCACTTCATGGACTTAACGGAAATTTTGGACGGAGAGTAACGGAATGGACCTATTGGTCCAAAATTGAGAGTATAAGGAGTAAACGTGTGAAATTAGAAAAACAGGGACTGAAGTGTTTTTATCCAAAAAATTCAGGGAGTAAACAGTATTTAACCTAATTATTTAATACTCATCGATCTCAATGGGCGCCGACTTTTGTCTCTAGGAAGAACATCAACTCTTGAATTCTGGAACGAAAACTCCGAGTCGCTCCTCTTCAAAAATTCAGACCCAATTTCCCCAGCATCTTTCTTCTTCTCTTTTTTATTTCTGGTAAAAAAACCGGTAAACAAACGTTTGAAAGAACTACTACCTCTACTTTTGGTGCACTGCTTGTAAGCCAAAAGAAAAGGGTCCTGCTTAAGGCCTTTCACCGTATTGCTTGTGTTCAGAACCTTCAATGATGGAGGAGGCAGAGGGAGCTGCTTCATCTCATTATTTTGGTTCAATGCCTTTTCCGGGTTTTCTTCAGAATCACATCTACGAGATTGTGGCAAGCTTCGGGACTGAAAATTAAGGGCAGGGCATCCAATTTTTGCAGGACACTCTTGGTTTGTGACCTTTGAAAATACTCGATGATTTTCGTCCCAGGCATAGCGTGAACTCAGGGTTCTTTGTAAAGCCATGATGCTTTTGCAGAACAATGAAAAGAGAAACTTGATGATCTTACTCTGTTTCGGGGTAATGTTTTTTTATTGGGGATGGTGGCTGATTCAGAGAATGGTGAATAAGAAGACGATGTTTCGGCTTTGAAAACTTTCAAGAAGCAATGAGCAAACTACAAACCGAACTGAAGGATTTAGTCTAGGCTAGTACTTTCATAGGCTACCAAGCTGATTATTCCAGTTCAAGCAAGGTTTCTGGACCAAGTTTTCTGTATACGGTGAGTACCTAATAGCACTAGGAAACAGCTAGCGATCCTAATTGACACAAGGAAATAGTTGCATTCTCCAAGCCCTTGGTGGTGATTTTCGGATGAGGAAACAGGGATCCTAATTGACTTATTTCCTCTTTTCCAAGCTTCTACATTGCAGACCAAACAAGACTGGTAATTTTCTTCTCCACTAGAGAGAAAGATAGATTGGAGCTCCAGCTCTTATAGCCGGAATCATTTTCTGGTAAGTAACAGTTTGGCACAATTTTGAGAGTGACCGCTATCTTTTAACTAATGTCATTTTTGAAAGTGAGGATGACACACATTGCCTAAATTTGGTGTCATATCGAACATCATTTGTTAAATAAGACTCTTGTTGTTACTTGAAATATACTCAAAAGAAGATTCATGCATTGGTTTACGGAGTTTAGACTCGATATACTTTGGGATTTCCACCCTTTGGGTTTTTTTTTTCCAATACATTATCGAACATCATTTGTTAAAGAAGACTCTTGTTGTTTTTTTTTAAGAGTAAAGAAGACTCTTGTTGTTACTTGAAATATACTCAAAAGAAGATTCATGCATTGGTTTACGAAGTTTAGACTCGATATACTTTGGGATTTCCACCCTTTGGGTTT
>LYNE01003266.1:7044-27896 GCA_001662545.1 Rosa x damascena | reverse complement strand
GGGGAAAGGGACTGTGAGGGACAAATACATATCAACCACATGTATTAAATATAAAAGTAGAAATTAAAACAACTTAAAACTGTGCATTTATTTTCAGCCGTCAGATCCACTTGTTCCTCACAGTCCTTTAAAAATTGTCCCCTAGGTGAGCATGTCTTCCATAAATATTATCAAGGAATTATTAATTTATATACTACGTACATGGGGTCTATATGATTTTTTTTTTTAAATCTTATAAATTTAGCGAATTATTAATATAACACATTTTCTCCAAGCCAGAACCGGGCAAAAATATTATTTAATGGGTGGTGCTATTCACACACTCATTTTCTCTATTCACACACCCTCTTTTTATTACTTTAATTCAGTTTATTTTTACAGATTACCCTAACTACACCCTCCCTGTAATTCTTTTTTTCCTTTTTTTTTTCATTTTTTTTTTCATTTGGCAAATCAATCATGAATCAAACATCATCATACAATATATCAATTTTTTTTTACCTATAAATGAAGGAAAAATAATATACATTCATTAAGTAGAATGACATGTGCATCCATCTGAATCTAAATTGCAAAGTTTGTCCTCATACAAGTAGGAGGGGTAAGACGCATGCTTTACTCCTCTGTTGCCTCGGGTTTATTGCACCTAACTTATTAGAATTTCTCGTCTTTTATAGATTGGCAATAAGCCATTTTCAAACGCAGTATGCAAATTTGGGAAATTTATGGGTACAAAAAAAAATGGAGTATAGTTCAAAATTAATTGGTTGAACAAGACTTACCTGAGGGGCTAGACAAATGCAGGCACACGCATAATCAATGATATGAAACTCTTAATATAATATATTTTAGATAACTGTATTGAAAGAACACTCGCCTATAAATCAAAGTTCTAACATATTAGGCTGAAAAAAAAACACTAGACTTTGGAACATTATTTACAATATGTAACAAGTAGATCCTATGCAATAATATCTCGGTGTTGCAAAAAAGCACAGTACACTGATCAACATGGAATCAAAGCATCTTATAGTGAACTAGCCAAAAATCCACAACTGTTCATACATAGTGATGAGAATGTGATTGCTAATCTCGCAATCAAAAATAATGAAATTGTATTATGCAAGGCCAGAATAATAAAAATATGATCAAACATGGTCAACAATGTTAGTCCCCATCTTTCCCGAGTTTAAGATTTGGGGATGATTGACTTGCCAAATAGAAAAGAAAAGAAAATCAGAATTGCAAGGGAGGGTAGTTAGGGTAATTTGTGAAAACAAATTGAGTTAAATTAATAGAAAAATAGAAGAGGTGTGTGAATAACACCACCCTATTTAATCAAGATTATTAATTTATCGAGTATTAAATTATCAAGGTTCTACTGTATTTTTAAATTTGTTATTGTTTAAGGAAAACTGAAATTGGGAGAGAATTGAGTCGTGTTTTCATTGATAATAGGGGTCTCTTTATATAGAGGATTACAAGACATAGAATCAGAGTTGTACAAGGAAATATAATATTACAATTAATAGGATATCGATGAATATCTCCTAGAATATCTCTAATTCATAACCCTATTACAACTAGGTCAAGTAACCTAGAGTTTGGGCTAGACACATATTCTGGATTTACTTGAACACTCCCCCTTGTGTCGCCCAAACATGATACTCCTCTCGTTCCCTCATTGAAAACCTTGCCGAGTAAAAAAAATCCAGTGGGACAAAAATAACCTCGGTCAAAGGGAAAAAATAGCACAACACACCCTTCACATTTCGAGACCATACATGTAGACAGCTCCCCCTAATGGCTGCATCTCCCCCTGATGACAACGGTCATGGGAGTTCGGATAATTTCTGCAAACGATGTTACCAACATATTTCTCAAAAGTGGAATTTAGGTAATGACTTAGTGAGCAAGTTTGCCACACTGTCCTCAGATCGAACCTAATTCACTTTGATCTTGAGGAGAGTCTGTTGTTGCTGATTATGCTTGGTGTGTCGCTTTTGATGTAGTCTTGCTTCATTCGTTCAAAACAAGCAGTATTATCCTAAATGTTCGTAGGCTCATCTGTGGTAGACTTCAAACCATAATTGTTCGAACATGCGTAATTATGGATCCAATCCATATACATTCATGAACCACTTCGTGAAGCGCAATAATCTCTGCATTGTTCGAAGATATAGCGACTAGGGTCTTGTAGACCTCCAAGATATCGTCGTCTTATCCATGGTGAACACTTAACCAGTTTGGGAATGATCTTTGTGTGGGTAAGAGAGATACCTAACATCAGCAAAACCTTCCAAAACACATGTTGTTTTTGGATGGGGATAGAGGATGCAGGCCAGTGTTGGCGGCGTTCATAGTGTGTGATGGGTCAAAATCCATCGTCTCTCTGTAGGGATAGAACAAGTTCATATCAATCGTACATCTCAAGTATCGAAAAATATCTTTTACACCAATCCAATGGTGTTGCGTTGGCGCATAACTATAGCTAGCTAACAAGTTCACAACATATGAGATGTTCGGTCTTATGCATTGAGCTAAATACAATAATGCGCCTATTATACTTAAGTAGGGAACTTTTGCCTCTATTATACTTAAGTAGTTCACAACATATGAGATGTTCGGTCTTGTGCATTGAGCTAAATACAATAATGCGCCTATTATACTTAAGTAGAGCACTTTTGCCTCTAGCACATCTTTGTCATCATCCGTTGGACGAAGATGATCATTTTCAGGATCAAGACTGCGGACGATCATAAGGGTGCTTGAAGGCTTGACCTTGTCAAAATGCCTAAGCATCTATCAACACGATGCTCAAGTTCCAAACTGAGACATAATCGTGTTCTCCCAAAATCCTTCATCTCAAACTCGGATTTCAAGTGTTCAATGGTTTCCCTTAACTCTTTAAGGGCTTCCAATAGAGACATGTCCAACATGAACAGTGATAGAATCTGAAACTTATTAGGGAAACGCGCAGGCATATCCCTTCCCAATCAAGTAGTCACTATAGTGAGCGTTTCAACCTTATTGTAAATGAGCTCCTTGGTCTAGAGCCACTTGACTTCGGTAAATGAAGTTCACCATGAATCTTCATGTATATTCCGTATCTAGATCCCCATAGAGATACGTAGTGACCACATTTATAAGTTGCATGTTCAGTTATTCGGAAACTACCAAACTGACAGAGCTGTGGAGTGCAATGACATCCATTACGAGAAAATACGTCTCATCGTAGTCGATTTCAGGGCGTTTTGTGAGAAGCCTTGCGCCATAAGGCGAGATTATCATCTCTTTTTCTCATCACGCTTTCTAACGAAGACCCATTAGTCAATATGTTTTATGTTAGGAGGTGTTGGCATCACTGACTCGAAAACCTTCCTCTTCGTTAGAGAATTCAACTTAACCTAGATCGCATTTTTCCATTTAGGCCAAATTTCTCTACGTTGACATTCATTCATCAACGGAGCGTGGTTTGATATCATCAGACTCAACAAACTCATGCGCAACGAAATGCGCGATTACATCATCAATTATGATGAAGTTTCTGTCCCACGTCTCATGTACACTAGTGTAATTTTCATAGAGCTCTATATTCTCAGGAATAGGTTCTGACGTTGAGACGTCTCCCATCGATAACCGTAATCCAGAAGATTCTCATGAGACAGATTTTGAGTGTTGATGACCAAAGGATTGGAATGTACCAAAGTATCCTTCAAACGCACAGGCCTCCCATGTATCCTTGCTAGGGCCATGGCCTGTAACTGATTACACGCATTTCCATGAGTGTAATTGAACTCTAAATACTAGAATTAAGCTAATCTTTTAGTCAATTATTATGTAAGTAATCTATTTTTATTTACTTGTAGGAAATAAGCGGAATTGAGGAAACCGAGAGAAAATGGTGCAAAACTTAGTGTGAAGGGGAGTTCTCGACAAGGAGACAAAAACAACCAATGTGGGTCAATCGTGGTCAATGCCATCAAGGAAGAGTAATCTAATTAGCTCCCCGATTATATGTAGAACTATATTGAGAAGAGGAGAGGAGAAGACGAACAGAAGAAGAAGAAAAAGGGCAAAAAAAAAAACTAATGGATGATGTCATCATGACATCACCCTTAACAATTAAGCTTAATTGTGGGATGGCATGCTGATGACGTCTCAGCGATCTTTTACCTCTTTCTTTTTCTCTCTGGTCACGTGCAGTACATGACCATGATCCTTTCTTCTTCTCTCTCGGCCACAAAAAGGAGGCCATACCAATTAATATCTCTCTCCTCTCTGGGAGTGACGAACAATAGCCGACCTCCCCCCTCTTCTCTATCTCTCTCACAACAACCCATTTTCGATTACTAGTTCATTACCATTCCTCAATTAAATTTCATCAATCCTTCAAAAATATGGGTTTAGATATAAAAGAGAGTGTAATTCCAAGCTAGTCATGCTCACTCTCTAGTGCAGTTGTGATTAGTGTTGGTCTCTTCCCCCTCTCTTAACTCTCTTCTTGCTTTAATTTCTTGTAATTGATGAATTTGTTTGTGGGTATGTTGATGGATTGAGTAGTTTCTTATTTGGGTCTAGGGCTTGATGCCCTAGCAATTTTTATCATGTAATGACATTAATTTTTGGTGCTTAATGAAAGTGTGTTGTGGTTTTTGTTCATGACTTTGCATAATTTTCGATGGGAATTTGTTATAGAAATTAGCCAATTTTATGACTAGTTCTTGTCCTCATCATGAAATTCATTTAATTAGTGGCTTAATTTTATGAATGAGTATGTTGTCATGAGCAAATTGTTAGTCTCTAAAAATTGACTTAATGCCATTTTATGCGTGTTAGGAGCCCTAGTCCGGCCTTAATGTGTGTGTGATGAGAATGTGAATGCCCTAACCCGGATTTACATTATTTTTGTACAATGAGAATGTGAATGCCTTAGTCCAGATTTGCATTATTACTCTAAGGCCCTAGTCCGGCTTAGAGTTAGGGATTGCGCCATTTCCCTTTTGTTGTGTGCCAAAATTGTGTTGTTACGATAAATGATTGCTAGAGTGGATGCCTTAGTACCCAAATTTTGTCCATTGTTTTCCAAACCTTTAAATTTCTAGCACTTTACTTTTTTGCAAATTTTAATTTCCTAGTTTTTAATTTACAAAACCAAAAATCAATTCCCCCAAATATTTGCTCACATTTTTCATTGTAAGTATCATAAGGCCTTGAGCCTAACAATTTATTTTGGTGAGTTCTTGGCTACTTTTTGGCTTCGGGAGACCTAAGCCGTGCATGTGTGACACTTGGTGTCTCACTTAGTCATTTTACAATTTTTTCTTTTAGTTTAGCAAGTGACTTTTGTGACCCATAAACTATTGGATTTGAGGTAGCTCAAGATCCCCAAGGTATGATATTTCCGGGTTTAAATATTTCCCAATTCTTTGATGACCGTGTTCTTGTTGCACGTAAGTTGCATTTTAGGCATCAAATCAAATGGCGCCGTTGCCGGGGATTAGAGTGTAATATCTCTAATCCCTTGGTTTTAGGTTGTTAGGTCACTTGCATTATTTTCTTAGTCGTATATTAAATTTTCTTTGTGAGTTTAGCCTAAAAAAAAAAAAAAAATTTGGTGACACTACTAGGATAAAGTTCATAGACATCAGTCCACAACTGATGTTAAAAAAAAAAAAATCCGATGTCTTAGTGGGCGATGTTAAAGATCGCCAAAACTAAGACATCGGTTCACAACTGATGTCTAGTTTGCAACGAGACATCGGTTTAAGGTTCAGAAATGATGTTAAAACTTTAATGTGATCACCATTTTGGTGTGTTTAGCTATTGTCAAACCTTCATATTTTGGCATTAGATGCTTAATGAAATATAGGTCTAACAACACAATTATCCATTTTAACATCGTTTCTGATTTAGAAACGATGTCTGATAATATTTTACACATCGGTTCTCATAAATTTTTGCTTGTAACCCATAAGCTTTTCGTGTGTTTGGTACATAATATTTCACTAGACATTCAATCTACATTCTGTAGTATAGTTTGAACTGATGTCCATATTTATTCTAGGCATCGGTTTTGTTTATGTATCGATGTCCATAGTTATTCTAGACATCGGTTTTTGTTTATATATCGATGTCCATATTTATTCTAAACATCGGTTTTTGTTTATATCTCGATGTCCATAGTTGTCCTAGACATCGGTTTTTGTTTATTTATCCATGTCCATATTTATACTAGACATCGGTTTTTGTTTATATATCGATGTCCATAGTAATTCTAGACATCGGTTGTATTTATATATCGATGTCCATAGTAATGCTAGACATCGGTTTTTGTTTATATCTCGATGTCCATAGTAATGCTAGACATCGTTTTTGTTTATATATCGATGTCCATAGTAATACTAGACATCGTTTTTGTTTGGTAACTGATGTATTTTCTTTTTCTTGACATCGGTTTTTGTTTCCAAACTGATGTATTTTCTCTTTTCTAACATCGGTTTTTGTTTTCAAACTGATGTAATTTCTGTTTTCTGACATCAATTCTTCATCAGTAACTGATGTTTTTTTCATTTCTTGACATCAGTATGTGAATTCAAACTGCTGTTATATATCCCTTTCCTGCTGTATTTGGTACTAGAAAACTGATCCACAAATAACATGAAATTCAAACAATTGGGAATTGCATTAATTTCTATCTAAAATTAGAGCTTGAGGTAGTTTCAAAAGTTTTGCACAATAAACCCTAATCTACTTTAAGGCTAGTCTAGAAGATCCCACTACTGCAATAACTACATGCAGTATAATTTGTTCACAATTCATCCTAATATCACTACATCTAGCTACTACAAAATGGTCAGCAAAATCTAGCCTTACTCTTACAGGAACAACTCCAGCTATGGATGGAGGGACCCTGTCAGATTCATGAACAGAATCAACTATGTCCTTGAGCATCTTCTACCTTTTAAGCCACTCGATCTCCATAAGGCCTTGGGAGTGAATATTACTACTTCAAGGCTTCATCATCTACCACTATATGATTCTCAAAATCCACCAAAAGCATCATTCCAAGGTTTAGTCTTCCTTTCCTGCAAACATCTTCTGGAGGTACGTCTACAACCCTAACTTCAGTGGCCATAATAACTCGTCCACTGTGGGTGACGTTAAAGCCACCCGGTCGGAGTGTATTCATATCCAATGTAGCTCCCAGATGGCGTCCATCAGTAACTGCAATAATTGTGAAATCAAATAAGAACCTCAAGAACCATTCAATGCATATATATTGATGGTTTTGAAAGTAATTACTCCAACTGTTCCATTTAGATGTAGGCCAATGAGAAATATTGGATTAAAAATATGTCAAGTATAATACATATTGCAGATAAGAAACATTAATCAAGAAAGCTTCAAGGCCTTTAGAAATGGAAGTAGTGCTTATAATTGGGATGATTACTAAGAACGTACAGCAGGTCTTTAGCCATCAACTTTCCAAGAATAGGACATCCTCATAAGAGTATAGTATAGCTATCACAACTCTCGATTAGATAAATGCATCAATATTAAGAAGTAAATAACTCATGTTTGTGTACATTTTGACTAATCTTACTTTGTAGAACCGAGCAAATGTACTGGAGATTCATCCACCTCAACTGGTCTTTCTGTCATTCTTCTAGCAACACATATAGCTTATCATCCTTCTAGCAAACAACAAAGAATGGTTTTAACTTATAAAAATGCATTTCAAAAATACTATCAGCCATTGACAAAACACTAACCTTGATAAGCCGACATTAGCTAATATTTTCCCTTTCATGCCCTAAGACTTCTAATCATGATTGTTTGTTTTACTTTGCTTATTTTTGTTACTTTTTACTTGTGTGATTTGTTTGTTGAGACATTATGGTTATTTCTATCGAAGTGACAGGCCTTGTATTACTTTGCAGTACATGTAAGACATAAGCACATGCATCGATAGCGATCGTCACTTGCCTTGACTTGTTTGCTAGCTTTTTATTACATTTTCTAATTAGTCGTTAGTTTCTTGAGTCGTTAGATTTTCACTTATTCTTTGCTTTAATTTATTTTATTTTCTTGTTTGATTGTTGTCTTATCTTATCTCATTACATCTCCCATTCATTGTGAAGCGTGAAATTGGATTCAAGTTGCTTATTTTGTGAATTCTTGAGTATTTCTTACATGGTCATATTTTTGCGAGGTGCATGAGTGAAGCTCCAAAGAGACAAAGAGGTCATCCAAGAAAGTGAGCACCGAGTCCATTAAGATCACAACCTACAAACACCATGGGGGAGCAAAAGACAATGAGGGAATACACTAGTTCCACAATTGTTGATCATCCTTCTTGTATTATGCTCCCTCCATGTGAGCATCATTTTGAGATCAAGCTAAGTACTTTGAGCATTCTATCAGTTTTCCATGGCATGCCCTCAAATAATCTCTATGATTATATTGCAGAGTTTGAAGAAGTGTGTACTACCGTTCAACTACATGGTCTCAATCCCGATGGTTGAAAGCTTAGATTGTTCTCTTTCACACTCAAGGACTATGCGAGGAAGTGGTTAAGTAAGTTGCCTTCTACATCTATACGCACATGGGTTGAGATGCAAGAAACTTTCTTGGGAAAATATTCTCCTCCTTCAAGAACTTCCAATGTTAGAGATGAGCTTGTTGCATTCCGACAACTCCCACAAGAAAGTTTTAATGAGTGTTGGGCGCGATTCAAGGACTTGGAGATGTCATGTCCTCACCATGGGTTAGAGAAGTGGTTCCTTGTGGACAAGTTCTGTAGGTACAACTCTTGTACCTGTCGTATTGGCATTCCCATACAAAGAGTCCCTTTATGTGGAGTCAGTTTTTAGGAAGTGGTTTTGGGCTTTATGGAATTATATTCTTAAAAGATTTTCTCTGATAAATAAAAGGGTAGTTTTTAAGTCCTAGGTATTCTAGGATTCTGTGGATATCTTGGAATAAAAGTTCTTTCCTAATAGAAGTCTAATTAGGGTTGTTTGAGTTTAGTTTTGAGGGTTGCCGCTGGTTGTATACATATTGCAGGAATATACTCGGCAAAGGGGATTTTGATAGAGGCAAGAATTTTTGGTTTGAGTCTTGCATGTTTGTTTGAGTTTGTGTCTTCACAAAGAGTCGAAACACTTGGTCCATGTATAAGTGTTTGTGATCATAGTTTCATATGCATAATACTCTCTCGAGATCAGTAGGGAGACTGTGAAGAAAGAAGAACAAGATTTGAAGATCGTTCAAGTGAAGGAGTTCTAGAAGGAAGACAAACTTTGTATTAGATTTTGTGTGAATCTTATAGCCGAGCTAGTGCTATTCAAAGTTTGTAAAAGAACATATCCTTTTCAATATGATGATCTTTATTTTGGGTTCTCAAGAGTAAGAGCCCCGCAGTGTTTTTAATCTCATACTTGAGGTTTTCACTGCGTAACCAAAATCTGGTGTTTAGTTTGTTATTTTGGTTTCTACTGCCCAGTAAGGATTGATCAGTGCACTGCAATCCTCGTTTTCCAGAAAATCATATTCTATCCTTGTATTTTCATTTGGCATCAGAGCAGGTTCTAAAGCTTTTTTAGTTGATCCGTGGTCAAGGATGGAACGTGAATATAACAGAGCCTCTAGTTCTATAAATTGTCCGCCTTTGTTTGATGGTGAAGACTATTCACAATGGAAGATTATGATGAGGGCTTTTCTCTACTCTCAAGATGAAAACATGTGGAATATAGTTGAGAATGGATGGGAACACCCAACCAAGGCCGAAGAATCAAAGAAAGTAGAAGGGTCCTCTGCAAGAGTTCTTAAACCTAGGAAGGAATGGATAGAAGAAGAAGTTTGTGATAGAACTTGTGACTTTAAGGCAAGGAATTCACTATTCACAACTTTGTCCAAGAAAGAGAGGATGAGAATTAGCCACTGTGACACAGCCAAACAAGCTTGGGATCTACTTCAGGTTACTTATGAGGGAAACAAGAAGGTTAGAGGTCAGAAGCTTCAAAGACTCGTATTGGAATTTGAGAACATGACCATGGGGGAAGATGAATCAATTGATGATTTTCACGCTCGACTTCTCAATGTGACAAACCAATGTTGTAGCCTTGATGATCCAATTGAGGAGCATCGAATAGTCAAGAAATTTCTCAGAGCTCTTCCTTCAAAATTTCAAGCCAAGCAAATTGCAATAGAGGAGACTCAAGACCTGGACACCTATTCCCTTGACGAACTTATAGGTAATCTCAAAACCTTTGAGATGAGGATCAAGCCCAAGAAAAAGGCAAAAAATATTGCTTTTTCTTCTGTTAAAAAGAAAGATGTTGTTGATGATTATGTGGATTTATCGTTGTTGACACAAAAGTTCAAAAAATTTCTGAAAAATAAAAAATCCTCTGGAAACTCTTCGAAAATTTTGCCTAACAAACCTAAATGCTTTGAGTGTGGTGGAATTGGTCACCTTGCTGCCGATTGTGGCAATAAAAGGTATAATTTGCGTGGAAACAAGGCTCTAAAATCTACTTGGAGTGATAGTGATGAAGGCTCTCAGTCAGATGGTGAAGAGGTAATCTTGCTCTTACTTCCTCTCTTAATATTGATGTTTCTGATGATTCTGACTTAGAAGATGATACCCTTGATGAAGAAACAAATGTCAAGTGTAAGCAATTATATCTTGCTTCGAAAATTGTTCTTCGAAAAAATTATACACTTGAAAAAGAAGTTGATTCTTTAAGAGAAGAAAAAGAGAAAATTGAGCTACAATTTGAAACTTCTCTAAAAGAATGGAATGTTGAGCGTACTAACCTTGTTGATAAGATAAAAATTTTGTAGGATGAGGTTAAGTCTGAAGTTGGGGACAAGGAACATGGTGATCTCATTAATAAAATTAAAGTTTTGCAGGTTGAAGTCAATGCTTAATCCACTTTAAATGTTTCACTAACCCTTGAAAATGAGAAATTGCAGGATGAGTTGCTTAAAGTCAAGGAAAGCTTCAACAAGTTCTCCATAGGGTCTGATAAGGTCTCCAAGATGATAGGATTTGGTAAAACTCACGGCAACAAAGAAGGGTTAGGGTTTGAAGGTGAGTCGTGCAAGCCTTTGACCTTTGTAAAAGGTGAAAATTCGTTGAGTCAATCACATTCATCAGATGACATTGATTCTGGACCCAAATTGCCCAAAAGACTAGAACGTAAATTGGACCTTCAAACCTATCAAAAAGTTGCTCAGGTAAGTTCTGACAGTCACACCTCTATGCGTCAGCCCAGGTATGTTCATAACTCTAAAAGGTTCATTCCCACTTGTCATTATTGCGGAAAATTGGGACACATACGTCCTAGGTGTAATATGCTTCGCAGGGTTACTCAAAATCAGAGGAAAACGTTGAGAATTAACTCACCTGCTTCGCTGCAAGCTGAGTTGAAAGAGGGTCTAAATCTGATCACCAGGATTGCAAAGCTGGCTTCAATCCCCGTGGATCTGGAAACAAAAATGAAGCAAAAGCAAATCTGGATTAAAAAATGTTCAAATAATCATTTTTCTACTCATATGGATAATCTTGATAATATGCTTGAGCGTGCTTTTGTTCCTACTGATCACAAATTGGCTAATTCGTTTACTAGGCCTTTAGACATAACTCAATTTGAATCACTTAGAAGCACCTTTGGTGGATGCTCTAAGTATTGATACTCTCACTTCGCTTGATTCATTTTGCATGCATTCATGGTGTATGTCTTCATGATAGTATAGGTGCATTTTCTTTACATTTCTACATTGTTAGGTTCAGTTTCTGGAAATTTAGGATTGAAAAATAGTGGTTTGTATTCCCGAGTGTCTGACAGATTATTTTGAACTTAGATTGACAAGGGCCATACTCTTTTCTTTAAATGTGTGTGCAATAAGGTGCCTAGCACGTTTTGAACTTGTACTTACGTCACTTTGTAATTGTGAGATTGAACAACATATTCTCTACAACCTTGAAACCTCACATGCACACATACTCTAAGTGGTGGTAAGTCTTAATTGATGGTTGGCTTGTTCTCATTGCTCATGTACGAAATTACTCTTGTTGGTTGCTCCTTGATATAAAAAAAAAAAAAAAAATGTAGTTGGTTAAGGGAGCATGGCCAGGCTATTCCCAAAGTAAACAAGCCTCGGTCGTGACGAACGCTATGAGGATTGGGAAGAAAAGGGAATGGTTTGGTCACCCCGGTGGATTGTAAAACTATTGACTCGAGTAGATGTGCTCTTTGGGATGTCCTTGTTACATCTAGTACCCTAAAGTCATCTGACTTGGGAGCTGCTAGCATAATACTCGTTACAAGGGTCGTAGTCCTCTTGAGCAAAAATGTTACTTTGTGTGAAAGGCCAAAAGAAAAATTCAAAATCATGCCCACACGGTGTTATAAGGGGGAATAAAGTTTATGTTCTTAAATGTGTTTCGTATGTGAGCCTTGCTTTTCAGGTTTCCACAAATATTACACACCCCATCTTGAGATATGTTCACTCTTCATAACAAGAGGTATAGAATACTTGATCACACTCTATCTTACCTTGTGATTGTCGGAATCAATTCACTCGTGTGAACTTATTTTGTTGCACTCTTGTTTATGGTTAAGTGGTATTGCTCTTGTTGGAAAAGCTAAGCGAAGTACATCTATTCTTAGCATTTGGATACAACCCATTCATTGTGTGTTTGCATTTCATTCTTGCATCTTTCATAACATGATCACACTTAGGGGGAGTATTAATACTTCGACTATCTTCCTCTGATTGATTCACCTTGGGCTAGTGTCTATTGTGCACCTTCTATTTGTGATCCTTCTACATCGCTTCGGCTACGTCAGTTACCTTTGTCATTCCTATTCAAAAAGGGGGAGAAAGCAGATTCATAACTGTGATACAATTATTCTATCCTGTGTATTTTCTTTATGTGTGTGTGATAAGTGTTTCAGGATTGACAGGTCTGTTCACAAGGGAAAGTTCTCAAGTACCTGTTGAGGGAGAGTTTTCATACGGTAAAGTTGTTTTGTATAGGAATGTCAAAGGGGGAGATTGTAGGTACAACTCTTGTACCTATCGTGACAGGACCCGCCCCGAATTTCACCCTGAAATCCGAGGTAGCCATGTAGGGCCCACCTTAGGAATAACTCTACCGAAAATTTAGCAGAGTTACCCCTAAAAATGGACTACCCAAAATCTGTAGAATTACAATCACACTTCTAACAAATCATCCATAATCTCCTGGAGCCACCCTGCTCCTCAAAATCCACCAACTCCACAATTTACAATTTACAACTAAAATCCGAACAATACAACATAACCCAAACTTTACAATAATTGTCCCACAGGTTATCAGAGCAATCTAAAAGAGAGAAGAAATTCAATACACGTAGGTTCAACGATTAACCTACAATATGAAAACGACTGCTGCAGATGCTATGCCTTGAATCCTAGTATGCTGAACCAGCTACTCTGCGGACTGGGCATTTGAAACCAAAGGGCCCAGGGGAAAGTAGATAAAAAACGTTAGCGTGAGTGGACAAAAATAAACAATTTAAAAGAAAAAAGATTTCCTACTTTCCCACATTTATTCCTTTAAAAACTCGATGCATGCACAATGGTAAAACACATTTAGCTTTAAATCCAAGAATTTCAAAAAGATAAACCGACTAGCTTCACTAGTCAAAACATTCAAAAAATCTACCGTAAAACCGAAATCTCGTTTTAAGAAGATAAGACTAGTCCCGCTGGCTACAGAGAAAATTGGACTAGCCCCGCTAGTCAAGCAACGATAAGATATGGGGAAGAATTTTCACCATACGAAAGAAGGGAGCCTCTCATGCTCGGGTCGGAGTGTCCCACACTCTGGAGCATCCCATGCTCTGCTCTTACTCACCCACGAACACATAGTAAGCAGGGAGGAGTACTAATAGGCTAGCTAGCAATAAAATATAGCGACCCAGGTATGGCGGGTAAAAACCATTTAAATCCAGTAAATCTATAAGGCTTCCCCATAAGTCCCGCGAATAAAGAAAACACAGGTACAATTCCCAACCGTACCCGAAAATTCTCGTAGTAAGTCACAAAATCAACAGCGTGTCCCACACGCTAAAAGAATACTTAAATCCATCGTTTCCTCGACAAAAATTCCATTTAAAATCCGAAAACAATTCATTCCCGAAATCACTTTATAATATTTCATAAATCTCAAAACACAATCAAATCCGAAATCATTTTACAATCCGAAAACCAAAATCACCATCGATAGCAAATCATACTTTATTTCTAAATTCGCAATATCCTTTTAAAACTTAGAGCCAAAATCATTCTCAAATTATAACCGAGATAAATCAATTTATATTCTCAAATAATAAACGTAATAATTAATTACGAAATAATATTGCATGCATCACTTCAAATCAAAAGTCCACTCACAGTATATGGCTAACGTGGTATCCAAGAGTAAGGATCCTCGTCAAGCGATAGGTCGGTATCTCGTCCTGTACACAAATATATTCCTTAAACAACAATTCGATAAATATTTACGATTCAAAACAAATCCCGAAAACCCTACGTACTCCAACATCTCCATTTCTTTCCGGATTCATGCCAAACTTCACCATTAATATCCATCCGTCGATTAATGTATTCCATTTCGGAACAAGGGAAATCCGAAGGTCGGATTCTCACAAATCAACAACCGAAATTCCCAAACTTCGGACATTCATAATCCATGTCAAACTTCTCCCAAAATTAACCGAAATCACATATTCAACCTCTACAACAATTATAGAATTTAATAGTCTAAAAATCGAAGTCAGAAAGTAGCCCTACGCGCCTCCACGCGCCAACTACAGTGGCTGCGCGTGGGGTCCACGCGCCGGCGGCCACCACCTCCAATGGCCACCATATTTTGGCAGCAACAACATCACAACAGACCCAACCATTTTCTCAACTACAACACATTCCAATTTTACCTTGAAGTAGTCGAATCCGGCCGGTGAAGCAAAACCCAGAAAACTCAAGAACCCTAGAAATTCAAATTGTCAATTCGACCTCCACACTGCGAATTGAGATGCAAGGCCTTAGGGGAAATGATCTCTGGCAAAAACCCAAGCTTCAACGCCGGTTTGGTGGCCGGAGATGGCCGGAATCGCCGGAAATAGGCGAAAACTCCAAACTGCAGCCGGGGGAAACTTTGCTTCGATCCGCAATTTCTTGGCCAAATCTTCAAAATCGAAGGTCACTAGGGTGTAGGGGGAAGGAAGGCGGTCCTGTGGTGGCCGGTTGCACACCAGTTAGTGGCCGGACGGCGGCAAATCGAACGGAGGAAGAAAAAAACCTGAAAGGGAAGAGAGAGAAGTCGGGGGAGAGGAGAGAGAGAAAGGGGGTGGGTTTCCGGTTTTGGAAACCTACCTCGGTAACTTTCCTTATTTATCTCAATTTTTACCATGAACAGTAACTTCCTTATTTCGCTAATAACTTTTACATACGAACTCCGATTTTTACGTACCATATATGCACGCGCTCGGTTTAACGTACTCTACAACTTTCATGAAGGAAATTTTCTCAAATTTTAACCCGAACAAAAAGTCAACTTTTAGAGCCACTAAAAGTATCAAAACAAGTAAAAAGTGAAAAATAATTGTCGTTTACTGTCCAAATGACTAGTAATAACTGGTAAATTTAGGTTCGGGACGTTACATATCGTATTGGCATTCCCATACAAAGAGTCCCTTTATGTGGAGTCAGTTTTCAGGAAGTGGTTTTGGGCTTTATGGAATTATAATCTTAACAGATTTTCTCTGATAAATAAAAGGGTAGTTTTTAAGTCCTAGGTATTCTAGGATTCTGTGGATATCTTGGAATAAAAGTTCTTTCCTAATAGAAGTCTAATTAGGGTTGTTTGAGTTTAGTTTTGAGGGTTGTCGCTGGTTGTATACATATTGCAGGAATATACTCGGCAAAGGGGATTTTGATAGAGGCAAGAATTTTTGGTTTGAGTCTTGCATGGTTGTTTGAGTTTGTGTCTTAACAAAGAGTCGAAACACTTGGTCCATGTATAAGTGTTTGTGATCATAGTTTCATATGCATAATAAAGAAGAACAAGATTTGAAGATCGTTCAAGTGAAGGAGTTCTAGAAGGAAGACAAACTTTGTATTAGATTTTGTGTGAATCTTATAGCCGAGCTAGTGCTATTCAAAGTTTGTAAAAGAATATATCCTTTTCAATATGATGATCTTTATTTTGGGTTCTCAAGAGTAAGAGCCCCGCAGTGTTTTTAATCTCATACTTGAGGTTTTCACTGCGTAACCAAAATCTGGTGTTTAGTTTGTTATTTTGGTTTCTGCTGCCCAGTAAGGATTGATCAGTGCACTGCAATCCTCGTTTTCCAGAAAATCATATTCTATCCTTGTATTTTCAAGTTCTATAGAGGATTTATGCCGGATCAAAGGCAAAGGGTTGACACTTTTAGTAGTGGAACTATTGCAAGTAAACTCCCGGATGCCGCTTGGGACACATGCGAGGAGCTTTCTCTCAACTCCCTTCAATGGGATGATCTTGATACAAGAAGACGTCAAGTGCATAACAAGAAGAGTATACCTAACCGATGTGGTATTGATGAGGTTCAAGGGACATCAACCGGGCCTTCTATGCATGAATTCAAAAGGTTAGAAGGCAAAATTGACCAATTTCTAAATCAAGTTAACCAGAACCCTCCTCAAGCATAAGTCTAGATGGCGACTTCTACACCATGTTGCTTTGTGAAAGCCTAGCACATTCCACTCAAGAGTGCCATTTATCTTCTCAATATCCGGAATTTATGGAGGAGCATGTTAACCAAGTGGGTAGTTTTGTGCCAAGGAACCCAAGAAATGATCCATACTCCAACACTTATAACCCCAATTTTTCTTGGAAATATCAAGGTGGAGTTTCTAATTTGCACCAAGGAGGAAAGCAAGGCTTTGGAGGCAACCAAGGCCAAGGATCATCCAATTTCATGCCCCATGGCAATGTGCACCAAGGAAACACTCATTTTATGCCTATTTCTTCACAAGGGCAGCAAGCATATATGCTTTATTCTCATGGTCAAGCCACTTTTTCACAAGGATTCCAAGCTCCAAATGTCTTTCCCGGGTTTACAGAAGGTGTTGGCTATAGTGGCAGCAAGTTTCAAGGCAATTCTAGCTCATTTCAAGGTCCAAATCAAGGCGAGAGCTACAACAAGGCATGCCGATTCAAGCTCCAAGTGAACCAAGGAAGCCTAATTTGAAGAATTGATAGGTGAGTTCCTCAAGGTTCAAACTTCTACCAATGTGGAGACCAAGCAAAACATCTCTTCACTAGCTCAAAGGTATCAAAATCTACAACAAAACATGACTAAATTAGAGATACAAATGGGCCAAATAGCCACCAATTTGAGTGAGAGACCAATGGGAGCTCTTCCTTCCATAACAGAGAAGAACCTGGAGCATGTAGCCAAAGCTATTACTACTCTTAGAAGCAGGAGAACTAACGACAATAAGGTACATTTACCTTCATCTTCTCAAACCCCTTTGCGTGTGAATGCCCCATTTAATGCTTCCTCTTCTACTATATCACCTTCTATTGGTAATTGTGTTTTCCCTTCCACACATGTTCTCAATTCTACCTCTCTACCTTCTAATGATGATTATGTGTTGGTTGAGGAATATGATAGTGATGATAGTGATATGCATGATAGTGCCATGATGGAAGAAAATGTACCTTGTGGCAATTTGAATAATGATTATTTGCATGCTTTTAATTCAAAGGAGGATGGGAACCGGGGGGAAAAAATGCACCCCAGGGAATTGGAGTGGGTAATGTGGCTTTGAATGCAAAAGGAAAAAATAAGGGCGTGGATAGGTAGCCGGACGGGAAGAAAATGTACCTTCCAAAGGAGTTTCTAATGTTGACAAGCCTCACATAAGCCAAGCTTTGGTTTCTCCCACTCTTATTCAAGGCAAGACCATAAATCATTCTATTGTGCAACCGGTGGTTTCTAGTGATATCGTAGATCTTAAGAATGAGAATTTCTCTTGATAATTTGGGTGAGGCTATGAAGGCTAGGGACCCCAATGAAGCAGTGAGTAACCTAGGGTTCCATCAAGTGGTCAAGCATCTACTCAAGCTCAAAAGCCAAGAAAGGGTCCAATTTGTGTGCCTCCTCTAGATATGACAGATTATGAGATTCCATTGCCTTATCCTCAAGTGAAGCGGAAGCAAGAGTTAAAGAAGAAGCAAGAAGCACAAACGAAAGAGTTCATATAGTTGTTCAAGAAAGTCAACATCAATATCCCTTTGTTGGAAGCCGTAAAGCAAGTGCTTTCTTATGCTAAGTTTCTAAAGGATGTGTGCACAAACAAAAGAGCATTTAAGGAGCATGAGCAAGTTTGTCTAAGTGAGAGTGTATCGGCTATTCTTCAAGGAAAATTGCCTCCTAAACTTAAAGATCCCGGTAATTTCACCGTGCTATGCACTATTGGGTCAAGATTCTTTGACAAGGCGATGTTAGACTTAGGAGCAAGTATTAATTTGATGCCATGTGATATTTATCGAACACTTGGTAGATCTTGATGATCTTAAGCCTTTAAAAATTTCATTGAAAATGGCGGATAAGAGTGTTGTCTACCCAAGAGGGATGCTAGAAGATGTGCTTGTGAAGATTGATTCTCTCTATGTGTCAACAGATTTTGTTGTTCTTGACATGGCTAAGAGTATTGATAGTTTCTCGATTATTTCTTGGATCTAACAATTGCTCCAAAAAATTTGGCGTCGGTTTTGAATGTTGGAGTCTTACTTGTCCTTCTTGACAACAACCAGTATAGATGATAGGTGCATTCTTAGAACTTCGCTTATTTTCCTCGTCTAACCAAAAATAAGCACCACAGTAATTACATTCAAATATGTTGTCACCAAGATCTTCATACATTACAACCACTCCTGCCATTGTAGTGCTTTTGAATTAGACAATTCGCATATTTTTTTTTTCCAGCAAACAAAAAATATCAAAGATAATATTACCCTGTCTATTTCTTTGATACAATTCTTGGCCAAACAAAGATGAACTCCCACCTACATTTCATATTAAATTAAATGTTATTTCAATTGTTACAATGTTAAAGAAAGGTTATGTTGAAAAAAGAGTGTATTATTTGATTTTGTGTTTAGGTAACACATTCTCCATCATTTCTTAGTCGTTTGTAACATTGTTCCATTTCATTTGCATTTTCATGTTCAAAATTGTCTAAATTTGTTGATGATCCATCACATTTCAAAGGCTTGCAACATTCTTTTTTTCCTACTGATTCGACCTTTTGGTGCCATAACTGGAAAATATGCAAAAAAATTATTACATCATTCACAATATCTCAACATACAAATTTTCATTATTTATCACAAATATACACTATATAAATTGTAAACATATTTGAAAACCATATGCTTTTCCCATCAAATGTATACTAAATATATTGTCTTCCTCCTTTATGTAACTACACGACGATATAATCAATTACATCAAAAGCAATTGAGCAATAGCAATATTGCATCATTTGAACATCAATCTTGTTCTAACAGTGGCTTTATTGTTGTGTCATTTCTTATCATAACTCTTATTGCTCTTATTCTGTATAGGATAAACCAACCAATTGTAATATGAATCCATTGGTTGACTTATACTATATAGATAAAGATACAATAAAAAAGCAATCCAGCAAGGGAAACTAAACTTCACAAATCAAACACAGAGAAGACATGCACGAAGCTGCTCCACCAAATCACATATGCAAAATAATTTTGGTTGTACTTCTTCTGTGTAGTATAAGTCAATTAATTGCAACATCAAGCCACTAATTAACTTATACTACACAGATAAAGATACAATCAAAAACTAACCCAACCAAGCAAGCCAAACTGCATAAATCGAAGAGAAACCAAACAGGTACAAAAGTTCCTCTACTAAATAACAAATGCAAAGTTTCACAACCTACTGTACACAACTCTAGTATTCTCTTATTTTTATCTGAAAGTTTAGGACAGAAAACTTGTTGCACAATTTAAAGTAATAATTCATATGTTCACTTATAATTTTAAACCGAACTACACATTCATGACAAAAAAAACATATATATATATATATATAAAGGGAAACCAATTAATTTCATATTAAAAATCTGAAGGCAAAAGTAGAAGATCAGTAATACAAACCAAAAGAGAAGACATAGATCTTGTAATAGCAACAATAACAATAGCGGGTGATAACTATTTAACATTAAAAACAAAAATAAACTACATCAATCCAAAAAAACAAAATTATAAAAATAAATAAAAAAACATCTTAACAAACTTTAAGTAAAATTTGAATTACCTGGATATTGTCCTTATCCACCTTAGGAACAGCTGAATCTTCTCCTAGATGCTGCCGTCTCTCTCTGAAATCTCACTGCTGTCAATTAAAACATTTAGAAATCATAAATTTATATCAAACCAAATATCAGAATACTCATATATAATATTCAATCAACAAACCTAATCACTATAAAAATCAAAGAAAGGAAAATAAAGACCATTACTAAAGAATCATCATCAACCTTAAGGTAAAGGACTATATAAGGCAATTGTTAGGCTCCAAAAAAATTTTCTTGTTAAAAGTGAAAAAAGAAGATAATTTGAAATCGTATAAAAATATTCATTCAATCTTTGGAAGCATATTACTGGAAGCATACATTCTTCATGATTAAATAATAAGGCCGGTAATTAATTTCAAACCATAGTAACTTGCAGTAAATACAAATCTCATCAGAAAAAA
>LYNE01003265.1:8926-21138 GCA_001662545.1 Rosa x damascena | reverse complement strand
ACTAAGCAAAATGTGAGGAATTAACTATTAAAATACCGCATTAAAATGCTCCTATCAAATATCCATTTTATTTCCAACAAAAAACAATTGAGTTTCCTACGAAAATTTCATAGGGAGTGGTGGACTGTTTGATCTTGAAAACCATGTATGGATTGGATTGATAATTTCAAGACTGGCGAGTTATAAGGAGTTGGAGATGGCGAATCAGGTGTGAAAGTGAAGAGGGAGACGATTATAGCATCCATGACATGGAATTGGAGTCTTTTGCTGTGATTTTGTTTGGTTTTTGACGTTTTCAGAAATCTGGGTGGTTTTATTTTGATTCTTTCTCTGGCTTGGTTTGACCAGTCTTGCTAGTTTTTGGGATATGGAAATTTTTGACCAGTCTTGCTGGTTTTGGATATCTTCTGCCTTCCTCGTAGTTCTTCTTCCTCCTACTCTGGAATTTCTCTTTGTTAATTGTCCAATTGTTCCTCTATCAGGAATTGATAACGGACGACTCCCACCTCCAATTTTCATTCAATTTTGGTGAAAGGGAAATTAAGTATTTGGGTATCACTGAATTTGATTAGGATCCTGGAATTTTGCAGAATTTGCACTATGCCAATAACTCAATCATACAACAGACGTCAGACGACAGAAAGCTAATTTTCTGTTGTCTGAAATTTTCAGACAATAGACAAACCTAACTCTGTTGTTTGAATGCCCACTAAAACACAGTTTTTTCATTTTGAGTAAATGGGTGACATTCAGACAACATTTTAATGTTGTTACTTGCAGATAGAGATGTACCTATAATTTCATTCCTCTGAAGGCTTTTATTGAAACAACATTTTTATGTTGTTGGCTCCAGGTAGAGAATTTCATTCCTCTGAAGCCTCAAAGCTTGACTTATTCAAACTACAGTATTCTATCGTCTGAATGAGTTGGACTGAAGGTAGAGAATTTCATTCCTCTGAAGCCTCAAAGCTCGACTTATTCAAATAACAGTGATAAGAAAATTATGTCGTCTGAATGAGTTGGACTGAAATTTTAGAAATTTCCCTCCAAATCGATTAAGGTATTTCCCTCTAAAAATTGATCAAAACCCTAGTTGAGTCAAAGAGTGGTAAGCATCAGACAACTAATTTGACATAATTGTGTTGTTTGATTACATGTGGGAGTCAACTCATTTAATTTTTGGGTTTTTATGTCTAAGGCAAAATTGCCTTCTACCTTTCATTTGTCTAAGCCCGACTCCATTAAGAGTTTCTCAAGTCTCTCTCTCTCTCTCTCTCAAAATTCTCTCAGTCAATCCCGACATTGAGCTCTCCTCACTCTACAAAACCTCCGACCACCCCGGCAAAGATCTCGATGACCTCATCTATACAGTGCCTCTTCCTCTTCCCATTCAACCCTCTATTCGGATCCACTCTTCCTCTTTCCTGTTTTGGGATCGAAGTATATTAAACAAAAAAGAAAAGGAAGACGCCGACTATGAAATTCTTACGAGATCTATAATTGATTTCATCTCAGAGTCCATAGACTCCGACTCGCCGATTCAGTGTGGTTTACCGTTCACTCCCTCACCGCCTCTCTCTTTTTCCGGTGACATCTGTTCTCTCCGAAACCTCTCTCCATCCGTGAATGATCGGCGTCCGATTCAAGCATTTTCTTCCTCAATTGAGCATCGTCGGATCTTGTATCTCACTAGCAGCGATTCGTGTACAGCTTGACCTCCATGGCGTCAATTTCAAGTGGTCAGTACCTTTCTTCTTGCTCATCCTAGGTTAACTGTGCCAGGTTTTTGATTTCGGATTGTGATTTTATTTTGCTTTGCGAGGTATGATGGATTCTTCTTATAGATGCTCACGACTAGTGTGCATCCTTTTTTAGGGTTTCGATTTCAATATCTAGAATTCATTTCTACTTCATCTCATGGCTTCGATTCTGAATTTCTGTTAGTTTCTAGTTTGTAATGTATGTCAGGCTTTGAGAAATCTGTGCTATTACGATTCCACGGTAGGGTTAGTTCAGTGAAGGATATACACACGAGGGATGGGTTAATCGATATGGATACGTTGATATTGGGTCCTATCAATTCTCTATTCGTTTTGAGAGTGGTGATTTCTGTTGTTCTGAATCTCTTATTAACACTAGACTAATGCATTTTGCAGGTTTCCGTGAGTACTTGAAACGTAGCAAGTTTTACTGGCACCACTTTTAGTACTCCGTTCTGTTTTTCTGAATTACTTTTGATTCACCCAAACATGAGGGTTATGTTGTAGCTATTCATTACCATTCTTGAACCTAAATCACTTCTTCCTTGACTCTGTTTTCATACAGGTCTCACAAGAGTTGCTAAGATCACTGGTAAGTTCTCTTCAACAGTATTATATATATACATGCTTAAAGAAGGTGAAAGTTCAAATGCTAGCTTGACACATTGCTAGCTATCATCCCTAACAAAATGTTGACACATTCCAAGATAATCTAGTTATTCTGTCCGCTTTCACTATAACTACGTTCTTATAAAATGAATGAATCATAAATATATGCTTCTCTAAGACGTCTTCGTTTAACATAGTCTGAGTTTGTCATTATCGGAGAAAATGATAAGTATAATAAGAGTCTAGGTGCACGCCACAAATCCCTGTATATAGCAATGACCGTTTGAGGATCGCCCACAAATCCAATGTTTGTGAAAAAGAAGAAAACAGATATTCATCTTTGTGTTTTATGGTGATTTGGTTATTTAATTAGTAAGTGTGTATTTTTTGTTTTGATCATGGCAGGGACTGAATTTGAGTTGTTCTTTGAAGGAACCACCTTTGAAGGTTATGATTTCCGGTGCACCGGCTTCTGGGAAAGGAACTCAGTGTGAATTGATTGTCAAGAAGGTAACCATTTTCATAGGGATTGAAATTGGAGACTAAGGAACTGAGTAGTTTACATTTTCTTTGCTAGGATTGATATATGCATCATTTAGTTTGGATTGGTGCACATATCAACAGGGGACCTTCTAAGAGCTGAAGTGTCATCTGGGACTGAAATTGGAAACAAAGCCAAAGAGTTCATGAATGCTGGCAAGTTGGTTCCTGATGAAATCGTCACAGCTGTATGTATTCTATGCATTCACATGAGTTAGAAATATTGCATTTTTCATGACTCCGTTATCTAATTGGTAACATAATCACGTGCAGGGATTGCTAACTATGTTCATATATGTTTGTGTTGTAACTCTTGATCCTCAAACATTGGATTGTTTTATCCCTTGGTAAAACAATGGAACTTCTAAGTATAATAAGAGTCAAAATGAACAGGCAGTAATTCACCATAACAATTTATGCTATAATATCTTATATTCTTCTCCACCCCTGCATTCAGCTATAATTACTAGCATAGTTCTACATTGTATTATTTTATCTCAGTATGGTCAGTGGTTCAGAAAGTCTCTTCTCTATTGCTGAGTTGTCTCTCAGTTCAGATTGCGGTAAACATCCTTATGTTGTTCCTTTATGTCTCATGTGTTATGGTTTTAAATGATAAAATCGTGCAAGGAAGCTCTAGCTTTATCTTTGTTGTTTTCATTTAATTGTTTTTAATATATGCTGATTCTTCAAACTCTCGAGCGGACAATTGGTGTTGAGTCTGAAATTGGTACGAACCCATCCTTTTAAACTCTTCTCTACCAATTTATTCTACTTGCTACTATAAATAGGACAAATGTCGTTAATTGGTTGCAGTCACTGCTTGAGTGCATTAGATTGAAATGCACTCACTTTGTAGAAAGTAGTTTTCTTTTCGGTTACAATGTATTCGTTCTTGTAGTTGCATTTTAATCCTGCATTGTAAGTTTGTGTTCCATTTGCTTCGCTTTGTGCTTATTTAAGATTATATGCAGCACTTACTAATTATAAGATCTCATTTTGTGGCTGTTGTACCATTTATGTCTTGGTCTAGCAATATCATGTCATAAGAAACTCTACACAAAGTTGTATTCCCTATGATTTTTCATACCTGCCTTTTGTCTTATTCTTTCTGCTATCTGCAGATTCCTCACTTGAGACCTGCTGAATATCAGAGAACTGGTAATGCAGCAGAAGTGTTATGTTCTATATTGGGCAAAAGGCATAAATATACATAAAGAGAGAGAACTGGTAAGCTGCAAAAGTTTAGCATTCTAACAGACTAAGAAGGCCAAGCCACAGGAGGAAAAACAAATGTCCAAGTGCCCTAGAGTACATTGAAATTATTTGCTATCCAGCTTCAATAGTTAGATTTCATGGAGCAATTAATGATTATTGTAAATGTATTTTGGTGGTTGTAATAACAGAATATATGTATTTTTAATGAGTGAAATATGACTTTTGAGGTTTTCAGAATGAATGAGAACATCAATGAATGGTAGGAACAAACTTATATGTGTCATCTAAAATACAAGGCAACAACTAACTTGAAAAACAATATGTTGTTTGAGCAACAGAAAAACAATAGAATAGAAAAACAAATCTATTGTTCTATATACATTCAAACAACATAAAATTGTATCTTAAACGCAAGTTTAACCATAAATAACTGTCTTATGTTATGAGTTAAAACGACAGATGATTGTAATTGAAATTTGTTTACAACAACAATAAATTGTAGTTGAGAACCAATACAAACAACACATAATTCTTAGTACTGTCATTGAAATGGGAATTAAACCACAAAAGTTAAAGAACTCTGTTGTTAGTCTTCACGTTTGCCAACACATTTCTGTCGTCTGAAATCTTCATAACACACATATGTACATGTGAGGAATCAATCAGACAACAGAAGACCAAAAACTGTCGTCTGAGTGCAATCAGACGACAGAGTTTCTACGTCGTCTGATTGCACAAGAGACGGCAGCGCCTCAGACGACAGAAAATCATGCAATCAGACGATAGATATTATCTGTCGTCTGATTAACTTTTTGGCATAGTGTTGATGTAGTATCAGCAACAACATATAAGAACTAGTTTTATATATTGTGTCTATTAGCACTGGCAGCAAGCTTTTCAGAACTCAAGTTTTAGTACAATGCAGTTAACTTACATTTGTATATATATATGTGTGTATATTAATTGATCGAGTTAATACATATGTTATGAATTAAATTCAAAAGTATGATAATTAAGACAAAATAGATTAGGACAAGCAGTTATTTAGACAGTTCCTTGATGGAAGGAGCTGTCATGCAACTGCACCAAAATCAGTTTATAAAACTGGAGCCTTCATCGTTTTGATCCCTGCTAGAACACAGCAATATTCTCATTATGATTTGTCCCATCAAGCAAACTGGAAAAGATATAGTGTGGATCTAGGAGAAGATCAAAATGGATTCCAACACCAGTTGATAGGAGCATAATTATGCGATATTAATAACGTTAACCTCTATACTTTCTTTGTTAGTTAGTGTATTTTCTCGTTATTTACGTTGTTTACTTGTTTTATAGGTATTTTGAGCAAAGAAGGAGAAAAGAAGTAAAAGAGGGATTGAAAGGAAAAATTGGCAAATCTGCCTGTGCAGATCAGTCAAGTTCGACAGATCACTGAGACCAGCTCACAATGATCCAGAGGATGATCTTTTTATTGATGGAAAGCTTCAGATGTCTAGTTTCCAGTTCTTTTTACGGCTCATCAATATCATTTTTCTAGAAGAAGTTATGGCCGATTTAGTACAAGAAGGTCAGGCTGCACGTGAATCTGAGGTTGGACGGGAATTTATGTTTCGAAGCCCAAATCACACCGAAAAGCCCGAGGACGAGTTTTTGCATCATATTCTGACTTAATGGGCGATGTGAATGGTTGGAATAAGTCATCAAGTTCAAGAGCCAATAGGAAAACTCCACCTAAGCACGTGAGCCCTAATTCTTTTAGGTTTTGGATTTCCTACACAATAGAAAGATGAAGGCAACCTCTAAGTATATGAAAGGAGATAAATCTGCAGCAGCTCTGGGCTTCTCTTGCCGGCTCTCCGCCCCCTCTCTCTCCTACAACTTCTTATTTTTCTCTTTAGCTTGTTTTTGTTTTTCTTTCTATGAGAAACTAACTCTTTTGTTAGGGGTTGTTGAAGCCCCAAATCATGATTGTAAACTTATTATGACTTTCAATTAGTTTTGTTTATCTATTGGATGAGAACCTAATTTCTATCTTCACATTGATGATTCCTTTGCATGTTCTCTTTGGTGCGCAACTTAGATTGCATGTTTAGGATTCTATTGCTAAGAATGATCATTGCCTGTGCCTTGTTTCGAGGGTTCCGTTGAGAGTTCTAGAGTAGTAAATCGTCTATAAGGCGAGTGATTAGGTTCCTAGATTAATTGAGACGCGTCGTACTCAAGATGCCTTGTGATGTCTCGTTTTTCTATTGCGTAATGATTTCTATGTGTTAAATCTAGAGTTGCGTCAACCTAGGTTGCATTTTAGAAAATAGGTTAGGTGTAGAGCGTCTCTCACCTAGCATACAAGTAAGGAAGAACAATAGGTTAATTCAGGCGTTGGGTTAACTTGAGCATCTTCATTCATAGATAAATGAAATTAGGTTGAACATAATTCGTTTACTTGATTGATTGGTGGTGGATGCAATTCCTCTTAACTTGTTTTATCTTTGATTTTCAAAACCCTAAATCAAGTCTTTTTATTTTCGGAGTCGTTCAGTGTTTCGTTTTTATTTAATTAGTTCGTCAACCAAAACACCTTCAAAAATTATCAAACTTTGTCAGTAGTTAGTTTATCATGTCTAGAGTCTGTCTGTAAATTTTCGTGACATTTAGAATAGTTTAGAGTCGTCTGCCAGTCAGATCTTTATAACTGGACAGTTTAGGTTTATTTTGTTTTGAGTCTTTAGATTAGTGATTAGACCACAATCTCTTGCGGGAACGATCCCTACTTACCTATACTATTTTCGACATTCTTGTAGGGTTAAGTTATAGGCATTTTTGTGCATCTATTTAGGTGTATAGAAATAGCTTATCACCAGTCAACCAAGTTAGTTTACTCAATCATTCAGTTTAATTATATTAACATTTGATTTATTTTCTGAGATAGCTTTCTAGGATTTCAAGTTATTTCATTTTATGTTTTCTTACATTTGAGAATTTTCAATTTTGTGTAGTTGATGAAGAACCCCAAGTTATTCTCTACCCAGTTTCATATGCGTCAAAAATCTTCTCTGCCAAAATTGATTTTTTTTTTAGGTATTTCTTTGGTGGTGCCTACCTTCACGACCAATCTTGTTAATTGAGTCAGCCTTATAGTATATGTGGTTGTTCGTCATGTTTAGGCCTTCTGGGTTTTGTACTTTATCCCACCCTACTGAGTCCCATCACCGAACATGGATCAGATTGGTGTTGTGCAAGGAAAGATGAGGATGGATGAAGTACTACGAGTAAAGTTACTCAAAAATATCCTGATACCAAACATTCCTATAACGTTAATGGGAATTGAAGAAGCAACTAAAAACGAGGGATCTGGGCTTGGGTGGTAGAGGAAGAAGAAGGTAAGAGGGGGAAGCAGCAACAGAAAAAGAAGAAAAAGAAAGAAAAGAAGGAAAAAAAATTACTTGTGAGGGTAAATTAGTCTTTTTGCCCTCACTTAGTGCTTCATGTGCGTTACACGTGATCAAATTAACGGTTCCGTTACGGAAATTAACCGGAGGTACAACGTTGATACGAAATAATGAGTCCAGGTATCACATTGATAACTTTGTAAGTTCAGGTATCATTCTGAAAGTCCCCTAAGTATCCAGACACTGCTGGTGAATTTTTCCGAAAAAAGTATTAGTTACAAAATAGAGAACTTTAATACACAATTAAGGACTCACGCCTCATTTACAATATATACATAAAGTTTTACCACTTTGACAACAATTCGTTGTTACATTAGTAAAATGGTTCTCAGACTTGTAATATAAAAAATTACCACAAATAAGAGCTTGATTACTACTTCTGCAACAATTCGTTGTCTCATCGGTCAAATAGTTATCAAACTTGTAATATTGAAGAATTACCACCAATACAACCTTAGTTACAACTTTGGACCTCAATTGTTGTAAAATGAAGGTAGAACATTGTCAAATAAGTAAATAACTCCTAAAGGATAGTAGTTACAAAATAGACAATCTCATTACACCATGAATGACTCACCGCCAATTTACTGATATATATGAGGTTTTACCAATATAACAACATATTTGTTGTTTTATTGGTAAATGATTTTGAAAACTTGTAATAGTGAAATATTAACACTTACAAAAACTAAATTACCACCTTTTACCACAATTCTTTGTTTCATTGGTAAAATGGTTCTCAAACTTGTAAAAGTGAAGTGTTAACACTAATAACAATTTGATTACCACAATTCGCGGTCTTATTCCAGGTTATTATTGTAAGATGAGATTGTTCTGGAATTCGGTAAAATAGATTTGAACTTTTGAATTAGCTGGAATTAGGTGCTTCCGTAGCCATTTTGATTTTTATGTGTTTTTTTTATTTTTTAGTATCAGTAAAGTATTTGGTATTCATTCAACAAGTATCATTATCACTACGACTTTGGCTCCATCTTATTAGCACTACAACTTTCAACTTTGCATCCATCATGATCTTCGTCGGATAAGGATAGGGTGGTGAGGCGCCACTGATTATGTAAGACCCCGAAAATTCATATTATTTTTCGATGACATTTTGGAAATGATCTCGTGGCCATGGGCGAAAGTACAAAGCTTAGAAGAGTTGTGAAATTAGTTCGATCGATTTTATTTCGAAAACGTATGTGATTTAGGGGGTCTCAGAAAGTGAATTTTTATACGTACCGAATTTGGCAAAATTTCCTTCATGAAAGTTGTAGAGCTCATCGATACGATCGCGTGCATATGTGGAACGCAATATTCGGAATTCGTATGAATAAGTTATGAATATTTGAAATTTGGGAATTTTCTATAAATAGGGAAAATTTCTGATTATTTCATTAAGGACGAAAGTTTTCAATTTTTGCTCTTTGGTCCCCAGCACCTCCGTTCTCTCTCTTCATCCGACCTTCAGAACCCTCGGGTTTTCGTCGACCCGACCCAGCTCCAGCAGCGCCGTCACTGTACCTCCAGCCACGACCCGGACCTCTCCATGATCGCCACTCCAAGCCCAGCCTTCCTATGGTGTCTCTTTGCTCCGCCGCTGCCTCGAAAGCCGGATCGAAGAAGATCAGTTCGTTCGATCGGACCCGGCCGGAAAACCACTTTTCCGGCGATGAATGGGCCGATCGTTCCCATTTTCGTGATCTCCTCCTCCCCCTGATCATCCCCATATCCTCCTTGCTCGACGATTTTGAGTGTGGAGTGAAAGATCACAAGTTGAAGTTTGAACGTCCCTGATTCAATCTGGAAACTGATCGTGCGTCCGAGATTAATCCAAACTTCAAAGCTTGATTTAGGACGATCTAGGCCGAACCAGACTTATCTCCATGTATGAAAGTTGATCACCCTTTCATTTTGAAGAAGTTTGTAGTTGACGACTTTTTCATCGGAGGTGGTTGACCTGGCGTTGACCGCCTGTTGACCCGCCCCTTGTGGCGGCGCTTGGCGGCGCGTCCGGCCTTATTTTTGTGTTCTGTTTTCAGTTTATTCATCTATGCATCCATACGAGCGTTTTGATATATTACAAGGATATTTTAGAAAAAGTTGATAAATAGTGGATTTACGTTTTTTACGTTTTATCTTCGGTTTGCGATCTGTGAAGATCAGACCATCGGTTTTACTTCAAATTTTAATAGGTTGATCGTATGATTGTCCCGGTGACTTTGTGTGGTCACGGGCGAAGATCCGACCGTTGGATCTTCGTATAATTGTGATTTAGTGATTCGGAAGGCGATTCGTGAGAATCCGACCGTCGGATTTTCATGAAATTTGGTGGAAATGTTTATAAGGACGATTCAGGAAGATCCGACCGTTGGATCTTCGTGATAATTTTGGAGGATGATCCTAAGGGCGATCCGTGAGGATCCGACCGTTGGATCATCATATAATTTCTATCCGACCGTTGGATCACCTTTATTTTCTGATCCGACCGTTGGATCACCTTTATTTTCTGATCCGACCGTTGGATCGTCTTTATTTTCGAATCCGACCATTGGATTATAGTATTTGTGTGGTTTATGAATGATTTGCTAAGTTAAGATCGTATCTGATTAGGTGATTGACGGTTTGAGTTGGTGGACGTTTGTGAATCGTTGTTTGAGCTGTTAAGAAGACGCAGCTGGATTAAAGGTGAGTAAACCTCACGTGGTTCATATTACGAACCGAGTACCTTTAATTACTTTATTTTCTGTGGTAATTGTGTGAAAATATTTATGGAATAAATATTTGTTTTAAATCATATGGACTAGATCAACTACAGTCCATAGGTAAGTAAATGATTTAATTATACAAAATGAATTTCCTGATTTTCGTGTGTGAACTATAGTTGGTATTAGTGGTCATTCCTGAGTGGGTGATTACGTATATATATATATATATATATATTTACGTGATTATATGTATGGAATGGTATGACATGGAGATGTGTGAATTATAATGATTTAATTGATGTGAAATCGAATACGTGAATTACCATATTCACTTATGATAATAGTGATTGGTGTGATGATATGATTGAGAATGGATTGGTGATTTTGGAATTGTATTTTGAGTACATATTTACACAATAATAGTACGTATCATGGAATTATTGATCATATTGTGTGAAAGAATATAGGGTACTCGATTTTGGATTTAGGGTCGATGTAGTGACCAGTATGAGGGTATAGGATGCTCTAATCAGTGGATGATGGGCTACGATACGGATAGAGCTCTAGTCTGTCAGTTACCGTGTATGTATAAATATGCTTTCGGGGTTTTGAGAAGAAAGATGTGAGTTTAGACTCCGTATTAATCATTGGTGATTTAGAGTTGGAGATTTTTGTGACTGATTTTGGGAGTACCTGTGTGGCTAAATACTCCCGGTGTAGTGATATGTGGGAGTATCTGTGTGACGAAATACTCCCTGTGTCGTGATATGTGGGAGTACCTGTGTGGCGAAATACTCCCGGTGTAGTGACATGTGGGAGTACCTGTGTGGCGAACTACTCCCGGTGTCGTGATATGTGGGAGTACCTGTGTGGCGAAATACTCCCGGTGTAGTGACATGTGGGAATACCTGTGTGGCGATATACTCCATGTGTAGTGGTATGTGTGAGAACCTGTGTGGTGATCTGTGCAATTATCTACATGATGATTTTGTATAAAGGAGATGAGAATACATTAATTGGAATTGGATTTACTATGTATAGGTTGTGGAAATGACCACTTAGGTGATATTGAGGTTAGGGGACTGTGAGAATGTATTCCTTGTGGTTTTTCATGAGTGGTTTGATATCTCTTTGCAGACGTATTACTGTTGAATTTTACTTGAATTGTAATTTAATAAATCAACAGTTCCTTCTTGTTTACTCACGAGCTTTGCAAAAAGCTTACCGGGTTTTGTGTTGTTGCAATTCCCGGTACACTATTCAAACGGTGTAGCGGGTAATCCTACAGGATAGAAGAATCAAGAAGGCGATCGAGCTGTGTAGAGTAGCTGCTTGTGATACTCTGAATTTCAATTGTGAGGTGAGCGATGCTCAATTGGAGCTTTACAAATTTACCTTGTACAAGTGAGTTGTATTAATTTAACTGAGGTTTTGAGATCTCATATTTGAGTGGCGTGTGTTGTAGTTTTTTATTCATGTTTCGGATTTGAATTGGTTATTCAAAATCCGGGGCGTGACAGATTAGCTTCTACAACTGCTGATACTGGGATGGACTCCAATCTCGGACAAATTTTGGTCAGAGTGAAACGTGAAACTGACTCCCTGATACTGAGATGGAGTAAGAGAGTGGGGGATCACGATCCCAACCAATCATTTGGTTCCTGATGATCAAAAGTGAATATGTGTTTAGCAGATAGAAATGGGCAAAACTAGCATGGTTATCGATGGCTCTTGTAAAAAAGTGAACAGGGATGAAGTTGGGAACTTGGCATGTGCTTTTATGCTTTTGGGCGTTATTGAGTAGAAGCTAGCTTATTGATAGTGAGAGTGAGAACAGAGGTATTGCATGGTGTTTCCGTTTGTTTGATTTTCATTTTTTTGTCATCTGGGTCCCTATCCATAATATGATATAATCCTTGAAAAGGGCA
>LYNE01003264.1:6468-18497 GCA_001662545.1 Rosa x damascena | reverse complement strand
CATTGGGTATTGATATCAAGTATCATATTCCCATGTACACACCCAATTGGTCTCGCGGAAAAGCCACCATTAAACGACTGCAATGGTAGCTCGGACATTGGTAATGCGCACTAATATTTCCGCTTGGGTTATGCAATATCGCATGCAGCTATGCTAATTCGTCTACGACTCATAGCAACCACTCAACTTTTATTTGCGTTACAGCTAGTGACTGGATTCGAGTATAAATATCTCGTATTCATGTATATAGGAGTGTGAAGTTCATGTGCCAATTGCGTCGCCACAGCGCATCAACATGAGTCATTGCAACGAATGCATATATATATATATATATATATTTGTTGGACATTAGTCTCCAACTATAAGTCCGCTATGTAGAACCCTTGACAGGCGATCTCTATTTCGCTGGATTTGCGAATTGTCACTTTGATGAGACAGTCTTCCCGTCGTTAGGGGGAGATTAGAATGTCAATGTTCAACAGGAACGACATGAATTGTCGTGGTCTGTCCCCACTATGTCTCATCTTGATCCCCTAAAAGTGACGAGATCACATATACCTGCTGCAAACATACCTGCAAGGATTGATGTCCCCACAAGAGGACATGGTGCCACCCAGAAGATTGGTACGGCAACACCACCATGGATGGTGGTATGTTGATGCCACAAAGGTGGTATAATGGCGTCATAGGCAATGGGTTCCACTAGAGAGAGTAGGAGACCCATAGGTTCGATGGATTCTCGCCCTAAAAAGAGAACGAGTTTGGCACAACTTGATCCATTGATCATTGATACTCAAAATCCGTCTCATGAGAAAATTTTGGATTATGGTTATGTCCAAGAGACATCGTTGGGGGACGCCTCAATGTTAGAACCAATTCCTGAGAATATAGAGATCTCTACGAACTACACTAGTGTATATGAGGACGTGGAATTATTGAGACCAATGACATCGAACCTTACTCTATTGAAGAATGCCAACGTAGAGAAAATTGGCTTAAATGGAAAGATGTGATCCAGGTTGAATTAGATTCACTAACGAAGAGGAAGGATTTCGGGCCTGAGATGCCAACACCTCCTAACATAAAACCTATTGACATTAACAGGTCTTCGTTAGATAGTGTGATGAGAAAAAGAGATGGCAATCTCGCATAATGACGCAAGGTTCTTCACAACGCCCTGGAATCGACTACGAGAAAACATATTCTCTCGTAATGGATGTCATTGCACTCCACTACCTTGTCAGTTTGGTAGTTTCCAAATAACTGAACATGCAGCTTACTAATGTGGTCACTACGTATCTCTATGGGGATCTAGATACGGAATATAATGAAGGTTCTTGTAGACTTTATTTACCCAAGTCAAGTAGCTCTAGACCACAGAGCGCATTTGCAATGAGGTTGAAATACTCACTAAAATGACTACTTGATTGGGAAGGGATATGATGAACTATGCCCACGCGTTTCCATGACAAGTTTCGGATTTGCAATTGTCGCGGTTTATGTTGATAAACATAATTGGAACCCTTGAGAGTTAAGGGAAACCGCTGAACACCTGAAATCCGAGTTTGAGAGGAAGGACCTTGGGAGAACACAGTTTTGTCTATATTCAGAACTTGTATACCATGTCAATAGACATTTTTGATAAAGTCAAAGATGCACCATGGTCGTCCGTAGTCTTGGCCCTAAAAGGGATCCATTTCGTCCCAGGGATCATGACGAAGACGTGTTAATAGCAGAAGTGCTTACTTATGTACCATAAGCGCATTATTGTACTTAGCTCAATACAAGACCGGACACCTCAATTATTATGAACTTGTTGGCTAGTTATAGCCCCGCGCCAACGCAACGCCATTAGATTGGTATAAAGACAATCTTTCGATATTTGAGAGGTACGATTGATATGGGCTTGTTCTATCCCTACAGAGAAAAGAGATGACGGAAGTGTAGGATCGGACCCCACAAGGCAAAAAGCCACCTTCCGTGCTCCTCCTCTCCTCCATCAAAATGACAACAAACATTTCTAAATATTGAAGTGAACCAAATCCGATAAGAGGATAATGTAGCGGACTTATTTACTAAGTCGTTACCAAAATCCACCTTCGAGAAACATGTGAAGAGCATCAGATTGAAAAAGTTATCCGAACTCCCATGATTGTAGCAATCAGGGGGAGATATTGACATCAGGGGGAGGCATAATGTCTACATGTTCGATCTCGAAGAGTGAAGGACGTGTTGTGCTCTTTTTATCCTTCGACCAGGGTTATTTTTGTCCCACAGAGTTTTTGTTACCTGGCAAGGTTTTTAACGAGGCAACAATCAAAGCGTCATCACCAAGTTTGAGCGGCACAAGGGGGAGTGTTGAAGGATATCGACATAATGTGTGCCTCTACAAACTAGGTTTAGAATTGTAATAGGAATGTGTTCTAGGTATTCAATTGTAATAAGATTCTATTACCTTTTTGGGTACCTTGTAACTCCCTATTTAAAGGGCTCCTATTATCAATGATAACACACAATTCTATTCTCCTACAACAATTCATGCATATATAGCAACAACAAGACTTGAAAGCAAGCAGCAGATAAAAACATGCATGATTGGCAGTTGAAGCCATAACAAAACAATAGCAAAGTTTCTATCCAATAAGTGTGGCTCGAATCTTTTTCAGTTCAGATACAGCATCACCAATATTCTTTCTGTCTGTTGAAGATTCCACTGAGCATGCAACTCCAATTTCTAGTATTGAACTCAAGCATTCTTCAAAAGCATCATTGGTGCTCTGGTTGGGATTGCCTACTTGAACAAGTGATGAATCTGCAATCTCTAAAACTCGCTCGCGGAAGGCCATTTTCACAAACTTGTGAAGGTTCAAACCGTCCACAAACATGTGGTTAGTGGGTCTCTTCCCTGTAAACATCTCTAACAAGAGAATCCCGAAGCCGTAGACATCTCCATATGTTGACACCTCGCTTCCCATTCCATACTCTGTGGTTCAAAGTTCAAACTCCACCAGTTGTTAGCAAAGCAACTCTCATTAATGAAACTACCTAGCTACAAGAAAAATAGCAGAACAAAATAGCATATATACATACCTGGAGCAGCATAACCAACGGTCCCTCTTATTCCAATGGAACTTGATTGATTTGCTGAAACATTATCGGCTAGTCTTGAGAGGAATCTAGCTAATCCAAAATCAGCAACATGTCCAGTCAAGTCATTATCCAAAAGAACATTGCTCGGCTTGAGATCACAATGAACTATTGGTGTTTCGCAATGATTATGAAGATAATCCACTGCACAAGCAACATCAATGGCAATGTCTAGCCTCTGAACAAGACTTAAATTCTTCGGTGCGTCTTCTGTCCCAGTAGTTGGATGCAGCCACTCCTCTAAGCTCCCATTCTCCATGAACTTATAAACCAAAGCCTTGAAATCATTACCATGAGAGTCAACACTCGAACATGCAGTTATAATTGGGACTAGATTTCGATGTCTGATATTTCTGAGTGCCAAACATTCGGCTAGGAAACTCTTGGATGCCCCCCGACGTAACATGTTAAACACCTTCACAGCAACAAGCTGAGCTCCATCTTCGCCGAGACTTCCTTTGTAGACAGACCCAAAACTACCCTTACCAATCAAATTTGTTGCAGAGAAGCCATCAGTAGCTTTCAAGAGAGTATTATATGACACTTGCAGAATAGAGTCCGCCAATGTGCTTGATGAAGTTCCTTTGCTTTTCTTTTTGGAGAAACAAAGAAACAGAAATGTCAGCAGCATAGCTATTCCAAGAACAGTGAATGCTGATACCAATGAGATTGTTAGCTTCGTGCTACGAGACCTTGATTCTTTAGACTTGCACTTTGGAAGGTGGAGATCAGAAATACCTCCGCAGAGCCTGGTATTTCCAACAACTGAAGTGGCACTTGCATTGCTAAAGACACCTTTAACTGGCACTGCACCCCAAAAGTCATTGAAAGACAGGTTAAGTTGCTTCAGGCCTCCAAACCCCGCCAGAAATTCAGGAATTTCACCGGAGAGATTGTTGCGCGAAAGGTCTAACTCTTGAATCCCTCTCAAGGAGGCCATAGCCGTAGGAATGGGGCCGTTGAAGAAGTTACCGTGCAAGATCAAGAATTCTAAACTCAAGCAACTACCAAGGCTACTAGGAAGTTTTCCTGATAACATATTATTAAAGACATTCAACTCACCTAGATTTTCTAACTTGCCTACCTCCAAGGGAAGGGAACCACTGAGACGATTTTCAGACAAGTCCAAATGCATTGATAACGAGGGAAGGCCAATGACTTGTGGAGGGATGTCGCCGCTAAGATTATTGCGAGAAAGATCCAACAGCATCAATGAATGGCATTCCCCAAGGCTTGTAGGGATGGTGCTATTAAAAGCATTTCCTTGCAATTCAAGATGAAATAATGATGTCAGATTTCCAAGAGATGATGGGAGGCTCCCTGATAATCTGTTGTTATGAAAACCCAACTTCGCAAGACCTGAAAGTTTTCCGATGTCAGTGGGAATGTTGCCTGTGAACATGTTATCAAACAAACCCATTGATTTCATGTTGACCAGATTCCCTATCCCTGCAGGGATGCTTCCATGTAATTGGTTGTCGAAAGCATGTAGAATTGTAACGGTTGAGAGATTGGATATTGATGCGGGCAATGTCCCTCCGAAATTGTTGGAATTTATAGCTAACCGATCCAACTGTGTGGCATTGGTCAAGTCTGAGAAAAAACTTAAGTCCCCATCACTACCACTTCCGAGATGATTACGAGGAATGTTGAAGCGCACAAGGTTACGAAGCTTTTGTAAATTTGGCACTTGTCCTGTTAGATTGTTATCCACAACTTCAAAGTCCAGTAGAGTAGTAGCATTGCTTATTGAGAGAGGAATTGGTCCGGTAAACTGATTTTTGCTAATGCTAAATGATTGGAGATTTGAAAGGGTTCTGAACAAGGATGGGGGAATACTCCCTTGAATTTGGTTGATTGCTATGGAAAAAGTAAGGAGACTAGAGACATTATAGATGGAGGGAGGGATGGTACCGGACAACCCATTTATGCCCAATGCGAAATATGTTAATTTTTTCAGTTGGCCTAGAGAACTAGGAATGCTGCCCACCAAGTTATTCCTATAAGCAGCAAGTGTGCCAAGACTAGAAAGGTTACCCAAGGAAGGAGGTATCTCTCCTGATAGATTATTAACTAGCAAACTAAGATACTTAAGCTTAGACAAGGAGCCAAGTTCTGGAGGAATGTTACCTACCAGCATGTTGTCACGAAGATCAAGAACAATGAGGTTGAAGCATTTGGAGATATTGGCAGGAATAGAACCACTGAGTGAGTTGTTTAGTAGAGCTAATATCCGCAACCTCCGCAAGTGCCCAATTTCTGGAGGAATTTTGTTGGTGAGGCTATTCTTAGGGAGGCGTAGATCCCTTAGGAAGCTCAGGTTTCCTATGTGAGGTGATATGGACCCGGACAACTTCAGGGAGGTTAGGTTCAGCTTAATGACCCTCTGAAGATGGCGTCGGCTGCAGGTGACACCATGCCACATGCAAAAATGAGTGGACTCATTCCACGAGCTCATGACCTGCAGATTAGGATCTTGGTGTATTTGAGCTTTAATGGCAAGCAATGCTAGCCTATCCGTCTCGTTTCCTCCTCCGATCCCCAACCTATTGCTGTCCATGGTTGAGGCCATGGAGCTGCAGCAACCAACAAAAGCAAATGCTAGTACTAGTGCAAGTGCATTGGAAAGTAAGTATGATGAGGTCAATTTCACATCCACCATTTTGAATTGGTTATGGGGTTGTGAAAATTTGTGAGTTCCTTTTGAGGCCTGACAAACCAACTTATAGGATAGGAAATATGGGTTCAGATGAATCTGCATCAGACAATTTGGTTGCTTGAGAGTTTGAAGTAACGGACAATCTAGCAGTGTTGACTTGCTCTAGTTTCCCCAAAGACGACTTGACTTGCTTCTCCAACGGGGCAACGTCGATTGATGTGGAAATACATGATCAAATTCACCCACAAAATATTTCCGAAGTCTCTGGCATAAAATTTCCATCCCATGGCAGGGGAAATTGGATTATATGTCACAAAATGAAGACAGAGTTGATTATTTGATTATGACTGGTCATATCAATCATCTTCTTTGTGGAAGATGTGTATCAAAATTCAAATTAAAGACAAAGAAAGAGACTTTCTATTCATATCAATGAATTTGATCATTTTGATAGAACATACTTCGTTTGCTCTTCTATTTACTGGTTATGGCCAACAAATCCAGAATATATTTGAGCTTCCTGTTTAAGTATAACTTGAGGTAAGAATGTGAGCTTTGTCGCTCGATTCTATTCATTCGACAACTCAAGTTGTTTTAGCTCTAGCTTTTAAGCCATTTTTGATTTTGGTAGAGGGAAAGAAAAATCATAGGCTACAAGGTATCAGAAAAAGTAATTACACAAATTAAACTTCGGATAAAGATTGCATATCAATTGTCCTGTATTGATGCCATTATGTGTTTGCACCGCTATTTAAGATTCAGTAAAAAAAATTTCTTTGGCTATAAGATGTAACAGAAGCATAGGAACTGATTGAAAATATAAGAAATATATTTCTTCGAACAGTTCATATATACAACTTTCTTTTGAATCCCACAGAATGTAGGATTAGGAAAAAATCATCCCTTGAACCTACAAATGGAATTTCAGTTATTCTTTACCATAATCTTTAAACTAGGAGTCTAGGACTACCTAACAACATTTGCCACAAAGGGATGAGATAGAAGCTCTTCTGCTGTCCACTTTTGTTCAGTTACTTTGGCTAGGCACAACCCTATGAACTCCCTAGTAAGACTCGTGATCGTATCAGGAACTTTAGGCTCCAGTCCATCATTAATGACTGTTGACTTACTTTCCAAAGACGACTTGACTTGCTTCCAACAGGGCAATGTCGATTGATGTGGAAATACATGCCAGAGACACTTTGGTCGGTTGAAAGTTTGAAGAACGTAAAGGACAAGCAGTGTTGGCTTGCTCAAATTTCCAAAGACCTGCTTCAATATATAGCACTGTTCTTGCTTTTCCTGGCAATTTCGACTGATTTGGAAGTACATGACCATATTCACCCACGAAAGACTTTGGCATAAATTTTCCATCCCATGGTAGAGTGTTGTAAATGATAATGTGTTGTAGGAAAATTGTAATTGTATATATTCATTGATAATATGAGCCATTTAAATAGGGAGTTACAAGGTACACAAACGGTAAGAATCCGAATACAATTGAATACCTAGAACCTTCTCCTATTACAACTCTAAACCTTAGTTTGTAGAAGCACACATAATGTCGACATCCTTCAACACTCCCCCTTGTGCCGCTCAAACTTGGTGATGACGCTTTGATCGTTGCCTCACTAAAAACCTTGCCAGGTAACAAAAACTCTGTGGGACAAAAATAATCCTGGTCGAAAGATAAAAAGAGCACAACACATTCTTCACTCTTTGAGATCGAACACGTAGACTTCATACCTCCCCCTGATGTCAATATCTCCCCCTAATTGCAACAATCATGGCAGTTCGGATAACTTTCTCAATCCGATGTTCATCACATGTTTCTCGAAAGTGGATTTTGGTAACGACTTAGTAAATAATTCGCTATATTATCCTCTGATCGGATTTGATTCACTTCAATCTTTGGAAGTGCTTGTTGTTGCTGATTGTAAAAGAACTTAGGCGATATATGCTTGGTGTTGTCGCCCTTGATGAAACCTAATTTCATTTGCTCAATACAAGCTGCATTATCTTCATAAATTCATGTAGGTTCATCTGTGGTAAACTTCAAACCACAAGTTCCTCGAACATGTCTAACTACAGACCTTAGCCATATGCATTCTCGCACGGCTTCATGTAGAGCAATAATCTCTGCATGATTTGAGGAAGTAGCAACAAGGGTCTGCTTTGTAAACCTCCAAGATATCACAGTGCTTCCCATGGTAAAGACATAACCCACTTGGAAGCGACATTTGTGAGGGTCAGAGAGATACCCTGCATCAGCAAACATTAACATCATTTTGGTGTAAGGGAGGAGGATGACGCCGGCCACCCTTGGTGGTGGCAGCTTTGCCGGTCATGGCGTCTTGGACGGCGCCACTTGGGCTAATGAGATCCTTTCTCATTCTTCCGTCAATCTTTTCTCTCTGCAGGGATAGAACAACCCCATATCTATCGTACATTTTAAGTAACGAAAGATTGTCTTTATAGTTTATACTAGTCCAATGACATTGTGTTGGCGCGGGGCTATATCTAGCCAACAAGTTCGTAACAATTGAGGCGTCCGGTCTTGTATTGTGATAAGTACAATAATGCGCCTATTGTACTCAGGTAAGCATTTTTGCTATTAACATGTTTTCGTCATCATCCCTGGGACGAAACGGATCCCTCTTAGGGCTAAGACTACAAACTACTATGGGAGTGCATTTTTGACTTTATCAAAATGCAAAGCATTTATTGACACGGTTACAAGTTCTAAATCTAGACAAAACCGTGTTCTCCCAAACTCCTTCATCTCAAACTTGGATTTCAGGTGTTCAGCGGTTTCCCTTAACTCTCAAGGGTTCCAATCATGTTTAACAACATAAACCGTGACAATTGCAAATCCAGAACTTGTCATGAAAACGCAGGGGCATAGTTCATCATATCCCTTCTCAATCAAATAGTCACTTTAGTGAGCGTTTCACCCTCATTGCAAACGCGCTCTATGGTCAAGAGCCACTTGATTTGGATAAATGAAGTCCACAAGAACCTTCATTATATTCCGTATCTAGATCCCCATAGAGATACGTAGTGACCACATTCGTAAGCTACATGTTCAATTATTTGGAAACTACCAAACTGACAAGGTAGTGGAGTGTAATGATATCCATTACGAGAGAATATGTCTTCTCGTAGTCGATTCCAGGGCGTTTTTGTGAGAAGCCTTGCGCCATATGGTGAGATTATCATATCTTTTTCTCATCACGCTATCTAACGAAGACCTATTAATGTCAACAGGTTTTATGTTAGGAGGTGTTGGCATCTCAGGCCCAAAATCCTTCCTTTTCGTTAGTGAATCCAATTCAACCTGGATCACATCTTTCCATTTAGGCCAATTTTCTCTACGTTGGCATTCTTCAATAGAGTAAGGTTCAATGTCATTGGTCTCAATAATTCCACGTCTCCATGTACACTAGTGTAATTCGTAGAGATCTCTATATTCTCAGGAATTGGTTCTAATATTAAGGCGTCCCCCAACGATGTCTCTTGGACATAACCACAATCCAGAATATTCTCATGAGATGGATTTTGAGTATCAATGATCAATGGATCAAGTTGTGCCAAACTCGCTCTCTTCCTAGGGCGAGAATCCATCGCAGCTATGGGTCTCCTAAGCTCTCTAGAGGAACCCATGGCCTATGACGCCATTATGCCACTTTGTGGCGTCACCATACCACCATCCATGGTAGTGGTGCCGTACCCATCTCCTCTGGGTGTCCCCATGTCCTCCTATGGGGACATCAATCCTTGCAGACGTGTTTGCAGCAGGTATATGTGATCTCGTCACTTTTAGGGGATCAAGATGAGACATAGTGAGGACAGACCACGACAATTCTTGTCGTTTCTGTTGAACATTGACGTTCTAATCTCCCCCTAACGACGGGAAGACTGTCTCATCAAAGTAACAATCCCAAATCCAGCGGAAAAAAGATCGCCTGTCAAGGGTTCTACATAGCGGACTTATAGTTGGAGACTCATGTCCAACAAATATATATATATATATATATATGCATTCGTTGCAATGACTCATGTTGATGTGCTGTGGCGGCGCAATTGGCACATGAACCGCACACTCAAATATGCATAAGTACGAGATATTAGACTCGAACCCAGTCACTAGCTATAAAGCAAATAAAAGTTGAGTGGCTGCTATGAGTAGTAGACGAATTAGCCTAGCTACATGCAATAATATTGCATAACCCAAGCGGAAATATTGGTGCGCATTACCAATGTCCGGGCTACCTTCGTAGTCGTTTAATGGTGGCTTTTCCGCCAGACCAATTGGGTATGTATATGGAAATATGATACTTGATATCAATACCCAATGATATGCAATAGTCATCAAAAAATTTTGATGTAAACTCTCTAGCCATATGATTTGACTGAACGGGATGATCCAGGTAGTGAGCCCGTAGCGATATGATTTGGGCTAGGAGTTCATCTTAAGCAGCATTACGAGTAGACGATAGTGCGACACGTGACCAGCGTGTCCGCATATCAACCAACAGCATAAAACATCTAAGCAGTCCGCAAGTTGGTTGAGTCGATCCATAGAATCCCTTTAGATTCTCTGAGAACACATGTGTCCTTTGCATAGGATGGTCTCGATCCTTAAAGAGCAGGCTTTGGGAAACAAGTGATGGGCCTTAGAAGCAACCAATAAAGATTTTGATTGGGCCATGAAATCACAATTGACTTGAGAAGTGGAGAGAGGTGGCACATTGTCACTCTTGGCGTCAATGCCAAGCTCTTGCCGTAGGGGGTGACGGCATGACCCTTCTCCTTGATTCACACTTCTTTTCACTCGAAAGAATGGATGTCCGTGTTAAGTCTTTAATAAACTGATCATCATATCATGACCTAGATGCCCCAATTGGTCATGCCAAAGCCTATATGTGTCGATGTCCCAAAAATCATCTCTTATGGACTCAATTACTCGAATAGTGGTTACATATAACTCACTAGAGCGACACATGAGCTTCTCTAATACTCGTAGTCATTAGAGATAATGCAAAGGAACTTATGTCCATTCTCTCTATGTGTTTCCACATGAAAACCGTTGGCTCTAATATCTTGAAAGCTCAAAAAGGGGACCTCCGCCCCTAGGAGCGTAGAGAGCTTTAGTGACATAAATCAATGTGTCATTTGGCAATGAGCTGGTCCTTGACCATGAATCAATTGTGATGGCCCTACCATCGTAGTCACAGAAGATTGAGTAGGCATCATCCCAAGGAATGATTGCCTATGTCAAGGTATGATGTGCGTAGCAGCACTATCTTCGAGGCATTCTAGCTCTCTGGGAAACATACCTAAGTGAATAAAACTCGAAATTAAAAGAATCGACACTTTAGTAATAATAACCAACGATTACATCAAAATTTCTTGATCAAATATATAATCCAAATAGAATGAAATGTAGATAAATTATAGTCACTCAATCCTTTTGCTAATTCCAATCAAATATGACCAGGGAAGTAGAGAGAGATATCGGTGGAGCGAGGCTCTCTTACGTACCACTAATTTCAATTACTTTCCTAGACATCATATTTAATTGAGTACGCCTAGTCATTTAATTGAGAAAGAGTTAAAACCAAATGTCATTTATTCATTAAGGCACAATTGCCATTACATAATTCTTGAAAAATGAAAGACTATTTAATCAAAATCTGCGGCATCAACATTGTTGTTTTCCTCGCCAGATTTGAAGTCCGTAATGATGAGATTGACATCATTGTCATCTCCATCATCTCCTTCGGCTGCGAGATGAGCCTCATGCTCTCTCATATCTTTTATATACCTTGTATTGTGCAGCTTTGTTTTTCCACTTGCATTCTAGCACTTAAACCAATGCTCTGAAGATCCACATCTATAGCATTACTCACCCATTAATTGAGATGCACCTTGTGCATTTGGACATCCTCCATGGATCCCACGTTGGCCAATGTTGCCACGTGTCTACATATCTCGAGGTTTTCCTTCCTTTGTAGGGCGGTTGTATGGACCCACACGTCCATTTTGTTGTCCCCTAACTTTTAAGGTTCCGCTCCTTGCGCCCTTCTTTCGGTGCGCTATTATAATTCGCCTTATGAACGCTCTTAGTTCCAACGGGCCTTTGAATTATGGTTTTTCACGAGTATGTTGTCAACTTACTCAGTAAATGACATAAGTTGATGAAACCTCGTAATCCATCTAG
>LYNE01003263.1:30223-43344 GCA_001662545.1 Rosa x damascena | reverse complement strand
CCAGGTAGGGAATTCAGGACTCTCCTCGGTTTGTGATTTTCTTTTATATTTTATAAATGTAATGCATGATAAGTGGTATGGGTTGGTTATGTAAAATGCAATGCATACTAACCAATCTATGAGAAAATGTGTGATGGCTTGAGAGCGAAGGGTGGCTCTGACTTCCTTGGGTTCGATCCCCTTAACCTCCGGAGGGTTAGTTATGCCGGTCATCCGGGTATTCCGATCGTAATAACGGGCCCGGTACGTGTGTGTAGCTAGGTAGTGGACGCTCTCGCTACGCTTACCTGGTGATAACTTAATTTGAGGTAAGGTCGTGTAGTGGGTCTATGGGACCGGCCATCAGGTAATACTTGGTTTTGGCGCCGTATTTATTTAAGCATCATGCATCGGTTTTCAAGTTGAAAAACATTAAAGTTTGTCATTCCTTTAAAATGTTTGATTTAAGCATGTCTTCATACTGGGATCCCAAATATATATTTAGTGGTTTTAAACCTAGTCGTGGTAGAGTTCCTGTAAGAGCAGCGAGGACGAAAGCTCACCCTTACAACAGTGTGGATGCAGGTACTGTGCACTGGTAACAGGACAATAGTGGAAGGAGCTGGGTGCGCAGAACAAGTTCGGTAAATTTTGTTGTTTAGACCTTGTTCTGAATTATATTTCGAGACTTGTTGATAGTTAGTCGTGTGTTAATTTTGGTTGAGTTCTCGTTTCCTTGAAGTTCGTACCTTGTGTGTGAGAATTCATTTCAAGTTCTCGACGAATGCAATAACTTTTAGCAACTCAAGGATTTTTCACCTCAAAAATATTTGTAGCTTTCGTTGTGTTTATACGAAAAGTTTTCAAACAAAATGCCTAGCGATTCTCTAGAATGTAAATCGAGCGTTCGGTTTATGTTTTAGAGGCTCACGGCACTGTGACGTGCTCAAGCTGGTGAGGTGCAGCTTGGGGCGTTACATCCACCCTCCTCTTCTCACCCTTTCTCTCTTTCCTGGGCATATCAGTGTGTTTGCATGCCCCGAAACTCCTAGTTAGGGACCTCCGGTAAAAAAACCTTTCTTCATCAAAGTTGTTCGCCTATGTCTCTTCTATCTAGCCTCCAAATTTCAGCTCTCTTAGAGTCTATTTGAGACCTGTACACCCCTCTAAGCGGAAGCTATTCGGAAGCGAGCCTGTTCCGGATTTCTGCTTGAATTCCCTCTCTTGCTCTACCTGAGTCCCCCACATCTTGCTTGAGACTAATACCAACAGTTGGTAAGATTCTTGAACAATCAAGTTCCTATTTATTTCCTCAGTTTTTAGGCTCAATACGTTCAAACCAACTCTTCCACATATTGAGAAGTTTTTGTTTTACTCTGCATGTTCGAGATTGAGAGAATTTCTTGGCCTGCAACTGGGCTCGATCCAATCAGCTCCCTCAACTCTCTTTCCTGTTGAAACCCTCAAGAGAAACTCACCTTTTTGGTTAGTATGTGGTGAGTATCATCATTTCCATAACACTCTGTATATCTTTGGTTGTTGTTACAAACTCTTGCAGATTACAACTTGTCACTATTGTTGTTAGAACCTTGTTGCTTTAACTTAGAACCTTTCATTCTTTCTAATGTGTTGGATTTATGCTAGACCATGGTTATCTTAAACTTTGAAATCATGCTTGATCCAAAGAGCTTATTTGTGTTACTGTTGTCCAAACACAGTCTTCAAAACATCATGTTAGTGAGCTACAAGACCTTCCCCTTATAGTATTGAAGGGTGACTGAGACCTTAAGCCTTTAGAAGCTTTAGATACTTTCTGTAGGTGTCTTAGAGTCTACTTAACCAGCCATTTTGGGTACCAAAAGAGCTTTACACAAAAAAACCAATTTCTGCAGTTTTCAGTTTCCAGTATAATCTAACCCAGCTGCATTCCTTTCAAAACTGAAGCCGAACCGTTGAGAATTTGGGATTAATTCCTTCTGGATAAAGATAGTAGACATATAGATGAACATTCAAGAATTTGAATCACCCCAAAAGAATTTTTCTAGAATTACTTATGTAATTTTGAAATAGGTAGACAGAAGCTGTTATTTCTGGAAATAATCTGCACATCGTTTACCTTTAGGCTTGAAAACCGTTACTCTTCACATGGCTTCACTTAGAATTCTATAACCATTACATTCTTACTGAGTAGGTTGTTAAACCATCTTCTTTCAAAAAAATTTCAAGAATTACCTCAAATATTTTGGACACTCTTCCTTGGCTCTTAACAGTTCCTACTTAAACTCTGTTTCCAGCTTTGGACAATTTGTCTTCTAAAGGTGTTTTTGCCACTTTTTCCTGAAAAACCAACTCTCCCTTAGAGCCCTAATGGTCTGGTTATTAGTTAGTAATTAGGTTAAAGGAAAGGTTTTCTTTGGAGAGTATTGAGAGTAAATAGCTAGCCTAGTTTATCGTGATTAATGTCACTTATTTGGTCTGGGCTTGATATCTTGGTAGGATCTGGTGAAGTAGTGGTTGCTACAAGGTTGCATTGAGCCCAAGTGCTGCAAGAGAAAGCTCGAGTTCCAGGTAAGGGATGCCTTTAACTCTATCTATGCTTTGCTTGCATATATTATGTTTGATATGAGGCCTCTTGCATGGTTTTGAAAATTATCTGTTTTACAATTGAAATGGTTTGCGTGGATTGGATTGATGTGTTGGCAATTGATGGGGATGTAAGGAGAGGTATGTTCCTCCTTGAGCCACCGGTGGTGGGCAGTGTGCACCATGCCCTTGATTATTGAATTATCCCCTTGTCTCTAGCCTTGTGATTATTGAATTCCGGAAAGTGATTGGCTAGATGGACGGTTATGATGAAAGTTATGGAAGAAGATCAATTGCCGTGGGATTGTAGTTACGTGGTGACGATCACGTGGAATCACAAACCGGTTTTTATCTATTACTTTTTATCAAAGCGTTAACTCATGTTTTTAAACTTAGATATGGGGGCGGGCATGGGCAATGACTGGATGTATGAGCCTAACCCCTACTTTAGTTTGTTTTTCAAGCTGTTGTTGTCGAACATTAGGTACAGAGGATAATCCTTCGAGGCCACAATTTGTTTTATTTAAAGTTTGTTTTTATTTGGCTTGTTCGATCTCGTTAAATTTTTATAACGTTATGTATGGTTAATGATGCGTGTGATTGCTTACCACCAAAGTGGAACCCTCGGGTTAGAACCTCCATTTGATTTAGGTCCTAGTGGGCTAGACCTAGAAGACTCACGTAAATTACCACTCAATGAAACTAATGTAAACTTAGGCTAAAAACTAAAAAATGATGTAGGTTCTAAAACTCAACACAACACCACCTTCCTTTCCTCTTCCTCGCCTAGTTCGTAATCTTGTGGTTACCAGCCAAGCCCACTGTACAAGCCTAAGAATTTTGGGCTTATAGATTTCTTGTTCTCCAACCTAAAGGTCTTGTCTCTTTGAGGAATTCTAGGTCCAAAACACTTACTCCCTAAGTGTCGAGGGTGTAGGGTTCCTTGGGGAGGCGGCGCTATGGTAATCCGGTCTCCGGGTCGCCACAGGAGTACTTGATTGGTTGACCATAAAGGATTATAATAAATAACATTACCATAAAGAAATATACAGAGATAAATGATCATTGGTGATTAATTCAAATTGGCCATTATGGTGTTTCACGAGTTTTGGATTGTGAGAAATGTTTTGTCAATTTTACAATTCACTAGTTTGACTAATATTGAATTTCATTACAATTTTGTCTTAACAATATACTTTTTTTTTCTTATTTGCATGATCATCAAATTAGTTTTGATACTTGGTTGATCAAAATTCATCTTATCTTCATTTATTGAGCTGTTCATTCGAGTTATCATTGGTTTGTTTTTAATTATTGGCTTATGAATTATGTACTACATAATTTATTAAATTATTGTTATAGTTGTATTTATTTATAAACAATTTTTTTTATAATAATTTAAAGTCTTTTGTTTTTTTTAACTAATGAAATTTCATTGATAATAACGCATGCTAAGAAGGCCTTACATACCCACCCGCTGACACATAACAATGACCAGAACAAGGCTTCGTGGATGGACTACAGTGATACATAGGATAAACCAACTATATTTGAACTTATCGCTCATTTATTTAAAGCAAGCCTATAACTATGAAACAACTCAAAGCATAGTATATAGGCGTAGAAAATAAAAAACTACATTTTCTCCTTGCCCTTCAAGCGAAGGCTAAGAGGTTTTCCTAAAAACAGCAGACTCATGACTTCTTTAGCAGTCTGAAATCCTAGCCAGCCAGAGCTCATTAGCCTGATCCAAACTTGGGCTCAGGTCTAAAAAAATGTGATAGGTACCCAGTCCATTTCGAGCACCCAACCTAATTTGGGCACCCAACCTGATTTGGGCACCACTATTGAGAGACTCTATTCTTTGGTATGATCAACGTCACCGCCGCTCCAATCCGGTGGAATGCACAACCACTCATCGCCAAAGCTACAGATCGAGGGCATGCCTCTTCTTGCTTTACTGCCAATAGCGTCCAAGCGAAGCCCCTCACCTGCAAAGCCTCCATCAAGCCCAAACCTCCGTTCGTCAGCAGCGATTTCAGATGGGCTCGATTTAGGGAAGAACACTTACGTCGCCTTGACGTCTCGGTCCAGAACTACATAGATCGATTCGCATTCCCTAGCAATACACGCATTGGGGCTCCAACATCAGATTGGGACTGAGAGAAGGAGGTCATGGTAGGTAAAAAGCCTAGCCTTGGCCTCTTGGAGGAGAAGGCAACAATCATGTTCAATGAGTCGGATGAAGCGGAGATCGGAATAGGTCTCCATCGATGATGGAGGAGAGGCCAAGAGCAGCGAAAGCGCAACCCTAGCAGAACCATTAAAGATTAAACTTCTTTCTAATAATTTATACTTCTATCTCTATTCCCCCAAGGTTTAAGTCATGGTTCCGCCTCTGAGACTAATCTCTGCTTTTAGGTGCACGAATTTGAAAACCCCTTAAATCTACTAGCCACAAACTAGTGGGAGTTGAGATTCGAACACTAGACATGATGTAAATTGGTCTAGCTTGACCTCCCAAATTCAATCACGCAAATGTTATTTTATTTCTGGTCAAAGATGCACGCTATTCTTATTACAAATGCATTACACGACTTCTTCACCTCCAACATGAAACGCAACCTACATACCTTTTTTTTTTTTTTTTCATTCTCTTTTGGTATTCCTAACTAATTAAACCATATAGATTTTTCATAACTTTGGTGTTGACGATATTCCACGACTGAACATAACAAGCGGTTGTGGAGAGTCGGGAAAATCTAGCCACACTATCCAGTGAGGCAAAGGGTCAGGGTGACAAAGATAGAATTGGGCAGCCGAAATCGGTAGTGGTCCTTTTTAACCAAGAAAGCTCTGTTTTTTCACATTCATTCAATCTCAAACTCTACCCCAACACTCAAAGTTCAAAGCTTTAATAAGTGGGGGGTCCTTGTGAACTGCAATCTCTGCTCATAATGTCTTGCAGACTTGCAGATTCTATGTTACTTTCCAAGGTGAGCTGAGCTCAATTCTGTATGTTATTCTCTCTCATGCCCATTTGCCTATGAGTTCTTATTCTGTTTTTGGTTTTGAGTTTCAGGGCCCCTATCATAAGCCAATTCGAAGCCAGAGAGTTGGAGCCCATTTTTCTTCAGGTTTGCCACTCTCGTTTCAGCTTCATGGGTTCCTCAGTTTCTTGATAAATTTGATTTCTTTTTTGTGTTTATGTGGTTTGTAGCGAAACTGGGATTTGGGTGCATTTTTTAGAGTAATGAGCAATTGTATGTCACTGATTTTCCAATATGAAATCGGATTATATAAGGCATTACACACTTTTTTTCAAGTGTATTGGCAGTTAATATTTTTGTTCATGGAGTTATCCAAAAACCGGTATCTACTTATACTCAAAGAAATTTCTAGCTCAAAATGCCATTCTCTAAACATTAAGCAACCGACCAACATTCTCAACCTGGGTAGAAAATCATATTCAAATTATTAGGATCCCATTTGCGATGAGGAAATGAATGAATGTCCTTAATTCTTCAGCCTTTTCTCCTCATTATACCGAGTTAGACACGATACTTTGTGTACATCAGATACAGACTGAAAGAATGAGAAAGTATATTTAACATTGCTCATAAGCCTTGAAGTATTGGCACTTGCTGCTTGTATTAGACTTTAGATGGTGTCATTGCTTGTGACATATTTTCAATATTGTAGATGGTGTCATTGGTTGTGACATATTTTCAATATTGTTGCCACCTGATGATGCTTACTGTGATGAACAGGAATCTGCTATTTGAAATGGGACAACCATCTCCAAAAGGGTATCAAACATCAGCAGTGTTCTCCTAGAAATCGGAGGACCTTTGTACAAGCAATTGCCATTCCAGTTGCACCATCTTCACCAGACAGTGCTGAGTACAGAAAACAATTATCTGAAAGTTATGGTTTCAAACAAATTGGAGAACCACTCCCGGACAATGTTACGCTAAAGGATGTCATTGATTCCCTTCCAAAAAAGGTATTATATTTCATTTCAGAGCTGCATCAGTAATGTAACTTATTTGTTTTGCTTCTTGATGCATCTGGTTAGGATTCAGCCACTGATCGGGGTGAGTGGCTAGTCTGGTCAAACGAGTACATTTAGGAGTTAATTTTTCATTTGAGAAACTCCATACTTCATGCTTGGAAAGTTGGAAGTCTTTTCTCGTGACTGTTGGTATTGATTAAACTATACATTTATAATCATGGGGAAGGCTGCATGGCGGCATCAGATGATGCTTCATTGTTTCTCCCTGTTTTTTCATTGCAAATAACATCTCTTTTCGTAGTATCAAGGGAAGGTACAATGTAAATCAGCATTTTCTTTTTGTTTAAGTGCCATTAATTGGTGGCTTTGCGTTGCTTCCACAAGCCTTGCGCTGACCATGACTATTTCTTTTTCTTGTAAGGTGTTTGAGATTGATGATGTGAAAACATGGAAGTCAGTTCTAATATCTGCCACTTCCTATGCAATTGGGCTCTTTTTGATTTCAAAAGCCCCATGGTATCTTCTCCCTGTTGCGTGGGCATGGACAGGGACTGCAGTTACTGGGGTTTGTTCAAAACACATCTCTTCATTCTATATTGATTTTACTCTGGTATACTTTTTATTTTGTAATTACAACAGTGTATCTAAGACAACTAATTCCTTCTTTTTCTTTTTTCTTCCTTCCCTTCCCGATTATAAAGTTTTTTGTTATAGGCCATGATTGTGCGCACAAATCATTTTCAAGAAACAAATTAGTGGAAGACATTGTTGGGACGCTGGCATTTTTGCCATTGATATATCCATACGAACCATGGAGGTTTAAGCATGATAGGCATCATGCAAAAACGAACATGTATGTGTGATTTCCCCAATAAATGCATTTATTTTAGTTTCTCATATAAGAACATATTTCTCATATAGACTTTCTACTGTCTTTCAAACTGTAAACCTCTTGAACTTTCCTTTCCACCTCATCTCTTTAGGTTGGTTGAAGATACAGCTTGGCAGCCTATTCCGAAAGAAGAGTTTGATTCATCCCCTTTGTTGCGAAAGGCAATTATTTATGGATATGGCCCATTGCGTCCTTGGATGTCAATAGCTCACTGGTATGTAACTGTAAAAGAAGAATCATACATTGTCTATGTCTCTTTTTTGGATATTATTTCAGGAAGGTTGATCTTTAGTGATTTTTAATCTGTAAACACACCATAGACATGTCTAAACATTATTTAGCACCCTCATAGGTGGCTCGTCCACTTCAATTTGAAGAAGTTCAGAACAAGTGAAGTTAAAAGGGCTGCTATAAGTTTGGCTTGTGTTTTTGCGTTTATGGGGATTGGATGGCCTCTAATTGTGTACAAGACGGGGATCATGGGATGGGTAAAGTTTTGGTTGATGCCATGGTTGGGCTACCACTTTTGGGTAAATACTACTCCCTGGTCTCCAGTGCTTTATTTGGGTTACTTATGATGTATTGTTGAACATGATTGAATTGCTTTTAGGAATTTTAGAAATACGGAGCTTGCTCAGTTACTCTTTATTTTTCTTTGAATTGTAGATGAGTACATTCACAATGGTTCATCATACGGCCCCTCATATACCTTTCAAATCTGCGGATGAGTGGAATGCTGCTCAGGCTCAGATTAACGGAACAGTTCATTGTGACTACCCCTCGTGGTACTGTATTGTTCTGTGCTCTGGTTATCTTCCTTATGCTATCTGGATTTATAATCTGATATGGAGACAACATATTAACATTCTGATTTCATTCCTTTGTTTTCTCAACAGGATCGAGATCCTCTGCCATGATATCAATGTCCATATACCCCATCATATATCTCCAAGGATTCCAAGCTATAACTTACGAGCAGCTCATAAGTCTATCCAAGAAAACTGGGGAAAGGTAAATTGAACTTCATTCTCTTTAGTTCAGGATTTGAAAGCATAAACAGGCCCTTAGTATAAATACAACTGTTGAAAGAGTACAGGTCAAAAAGGTCACAAAGACATTAAAAAAAGAGGTGTTGTTCTTTTCTCTCAACTTTCTTTTGCCTCTGTCATTTACAGTATCTGAACGAGGCTACATGGAATTGGCGCTTGATGAAGACGATAATGACAGTGTGCCATGTTTACAACAAGGAGGAGAACTACATTCCATTTGACGAACTTGCCCCAGAAGACTCTCTTCCGATTGCATTCCTCAAAAAAGTGATGCCTGATTATGCTTGATCAATTTGAGAGCCTTGTGGGGCGTCTCAGCCTTTTTGGTCTCCTCTCTTTCACCCTTATCTTTTTGGGTCAAATTAGGTATGCGTAAGCCATTTCTTACTTGTTCTTGCTTAATTTTATCTGTCCCATTCAGAAGTTTCTGATTATAAATTTAGAGCAAATCAATTGAAGGAAATTTCCTGGAACGGCACAGAATAGCCTTGAACAGAGTTGATTTGTCCTCTCATTTTTGTTATGGAATAGTAATCCTCTAGACTTCGATTTGTTTTTTTCTTTTTTTCTGTTTTCTTTTTGGTGCTTGTTTGCAATGAAATTGACAAAGTGGTCAGAACCCCACTGAGTTCATGAATTACTAGATGGGGATCAGGGTAATGTTGGTTGGAGTGTTGATCTTTATTATAAATGGCTGACAATGATTTCTCACAAAAATAATAATGCCTGTTACTGACACTAAAGCTTGAGATTAGCAATCTGTAAAATTTAAAAAGATCTTAAACTACAAGGTCATGTTAGCTACTCAGGTTAGTTATTTATCCTCTATTTTTCTCCATAGAATACTAACACAGGCACACCCAACAAGAAAGTCAAATTGAGTTTAGTATTCTATATCTTCATTCGGGGTTTCTAAAATGAAGTGGGATTTCCTCCTACTTCATGCGTTTAAAATTATAACTCCATAGCTGTATAGATTAATATACTTGAATGTTGGAGGATGGAACAGCAACAGAAGAAGTCGTGTTTGGTAAGCAATTATTTAAGTATAAACATAAACAGAAGCAGAGGAAGTGGTCAGAGGTTCATAAAATGTGAAAGGGGCCATGCTTGTTTGTTATTGTGGTTGTCATAGATTCAAAGTACCATTGATAATCAAAGTACCTGAAACTAAGGCTGCACCCAATAGCTTTATGCAAAGCTCTGCAGTTCATATGTATATCTATCATAGCAGTTGCAACTGCTCACATGCAAAAGAGGGAAAGAAAAGAAAGAAAGAGAGGTTCTGCCCAAAAGTGAAATCAAAAGAGTGGAAGATAAACATAGTTCTAGATAAGCAATCAAATTTCATTTCTATCTATATCTTTAAGCTTTAGTAGTTAAAGCAAACACTTTCATACTCTGTATTGAGCAAACCCTATACACCATCAGAACTTTGAAGCATTCTCTGAGTTAACTAAACCTACTATTGCTTCAACATCTCCTATATTTTAAACAGTACTGGGAAAATTATGTATTGTGTATGTCAGAAATAAAAAGAAAAACACAATCTTCAGAACAAACCAAACCATAAGATGATGCATCATCATATAATCGGCGCAGGAGGAGTCTCCCATATATCAAACACATTCTCCTCACTATGAAGAGCGAAAAGCCGATCCCCACCAATTGAGAAATCACAAATCGAACCTCCATAGCTTCGCCGAAGCCTTGATGTCAAAACCCAATCTGGTCCACAGAACACTGAAATCGAATCATTCATGGACGAAAACAGCTGCCCTTCGTGTAATGCAAGTTTAGGGTAGCAAGGCTCGTCAGGCATTTTTCCCTTCATGAGCTTACTCCTTGAGCTCCATCTAACACTTCCCCCAGAGTTTCTTATATCAATAAACCCCAAATCTTCATACTCATTCACAACACAGATTGAGTTACTCTCTTCCATCGCTATTGCATCCCTAACTCTCTTCTCATCCACCATCATCGGAGCTCCCATATCGGACCAAGACCACACCATCTTCTTCTCCCGAAAATCCAACAAACTAATGTAACAGTTGTCCTTCCTTGGAAACAAAGTCGCCACCAGCAAACAGTTACTCCCATTCAACCATTGCAGCTTGTCTGCATCACCAAGAGACCACCCCAGCGGCTCGTAGAAGAAATCGGTCTGCTTCCCAGTGATTTGGTTCCAAACTCCAATCCCATACTCGTTGCTCCTCCCTTTACAGCTGGAAAATATCTTGTAATCTGAGCTGAAACTCAAGGCTCCAGCAGTGAAGCTCTTCACTTGATTCTCGTGACTCACCTGAAACTTGTCCCTTAGTTCACCGCTGGACGAGCTGAACAGCCCCATTCCGCCGTCGCCGCGGCCCAACCTCTCACAAACACTCACCACTATGTTCTCAGAATCAAGCCATCCTACGTCATTGACTCTCTGATAGTCAAGATTAATAGTAGGGTGCTCATCCAGCATCCAATCGTACACATGCACCATACAACCATGAGCCACACAGCAACCGCCATCCGGGCCGGCCCGGATGGCGGTCCCGTCGCCGGGAGCTTGCCCGGCGACGGTCCTCGAAAGCCAGAGCCTGTTGCCATCGAACGGTCCCCATTTGGCGGACCGGACGTGGTCCAGGAGCCCGTAATACACGGCCTCTCTATAGAGGAGCTTTTCGGACATATTTGCAGGGACGCAGAGTTCATTAGTTCGTAGAAGATCGAGGAGGACCGCAAAGCAATCGGGGTTGCGGTCGATGAAGTAGTCGTTGGAATTGTTCTTATCGAGTTGTTGGAGATTCCAGCTGTCGTCGAACATGGCGCCGAACAGGGAATTCCGGCCGGCATTGGCGAGAGTGGTGGCGGTCGTTTCGAAGATTCTGCCTCCAACATTGAATCTCACACGGTCTGTCTGGTATCCCATGATTGAATTGGACAAACCCAGATAGACTTGGAGCTGGAAAATGAGGCAGGGGAGTCAATACATGATCCTAGAACAATAAAATTTGAAACTTTGATGAAAGGATTCAGAACTAAACAACACAAAATTGAAGAGAAAGAGGTCAACCAATTGTGGGAAGTTGCTACCTGTTATGTTATTTATGTGAAGAGAGAGGTTTGATATTTGATGAAACAGAACACCATGGAAAACCAGGTGAATATGATCGAGATGATCGGAGAATTTGATCGAATTCACAGAAATGAAGATCTGGGAATTGAAGAGAACAAGTTGTGAGAGATGGGTTTTTAAATTTGCGGAATTTGGTTAAGGAGTTGAACAATTGGAGCGGTTGGATTTCAAAAATTGACTCTTTTTTTTCTTTCCTCGCTCTTATTGCTTTTTGCCTCTAAATTTTGCTGCTTATAAGCCCACAAAGAAAATAAAGGTTCAACCTTTAGTCCGGACCAAAAGAGTCTATGGTGGGGTCTAAGGGAGCTTTGCTGTTGCTGAGATCTCAGCCGTTGATGAATAGTCAATATTCAATTGAATGGCTCTGATTAAGTCAGCTGTAACCCAAGGAGAAAGCGTGTCTTGTGGGGTGTGGTTTTCAAATGTTCTGTTTGTTTTTCTGTCGAAATTTGAAGCTTCGAATGGGAAATGAGTGACGCAGAAATCTCAAGAGCAGAGAAGCAGTAGCTCACGTTGGTTTTGATCTTCCAATCATGGCACTTATTGCCCTTCCTTATCTTGTCCATTTCCATCATATTTAATTTCATTTATAGGTGATGTAATTGGATGGTTTTATTTTCCTTTTGTTTTTATCTATGTGATTTGTGATAGAATTAAATTGAAATAAAATACCCGAAATGAAATCATTTACAAACTATTTAAATGAAATCAAGACTTTAGTCATTTAATAGTCGTCGAACTTCTCTATTTCAACATGGAAATAGTCAACTTTGATGAGCTTCTAGTCAGCTCTCAAGGAAGTCAGTTAAAATAAGATTTCGAGAAGTTGCAACAAGGTAGCTCGCTGGCTCGTAAAAAGAAACTTTAGATGCAGATGAAATCAAGTTTGGAAATAAGCACAGCCTCCATGGCTCAATGACCTTGTGACTGAGGATATGTTTAATTAGATCAAACAAGATTTTTAATGAGGCCAAATGAAACCATTTGGATGTAATCTTCAACAATTTGTAATGAAAGTTCTTTGAAAAAAAGGTGCAATATGACTAGACTAGCGAACCATCCCCATATAGCAACTACTTAACCAACGAACTGATCACATTGTTAGTAGCTCCTAAACCCATTGTTCGTATCACCTTATTATAATGTAATCTTAAACTAGCTATTGTTAAATTAATTAGTCTCAAAATGGAAAATATATCGTTAAGTTTGAGGGCCATCTTACATAATTTTAATCCTTCAAATGGGGATTGCGGGTCATAGACGGCACATCATCACAATTTACACCTTGGTTCTAATAAAATACTTGATTATAATCTCTATGATATTAACAACAAGCTTAGTTTGGGGTGCATAATTGACTATCTTTGTAAGTTGTAACAACCCTCTAAAGGGTATGATCCACAAAGGTAAACTTCTACTCTACGTTTGTGTTGCCATTTTCTGATTGATCTGATTGATCTGGCTGATAAGACTTAC
>LYNE01003262.1:27194-39619 GCA_001662545.1 Rosa x damascena | reverse complement strand
TGAATAAAAAAAAAAAATTATTAACCGGATGTCATCATAGGGTTTCCGTTTTGGCTCTTGCTCAGTTCTTTAGCTCTCATCGCCTCCTTCCTTCTCCTTTGTCATCTTCGTTTTGGTGCAATGGCAGAAACAGAAGACCTACCGGAAGAGATTATAGTGAATATCCTTACTTGGTTGCCCCTCAAGTCCTTAATCCGATTCACCTCCGTTTCCAAACGCCTGCATTCCATTATATTGTCCGATCCAAAATTCGCCCAATCCCAACTCAAAGCAGCTCGTCAGCAGAAAACCCTCAGCCACAGACTCCTCGTCTCCACCGACGCCCCTCAACTCGAATCCCTACAGTTGGATGATACGCCGTCGTTTGGAGAGCCTTCCTCCGTTAGAAAGTTCAGCTTCCCTTTCCAGCCACAACCGGGCGGTTATGTCAAGTTACTGGGCTCCTGCAATGGTCTGGTATTTGTAGCTGTTGATAAGAAATTCTTTTATATCTGGAACCCATCGATTGGGTTCTTCAAGCAATTACCTGACCCAGGTTTTCCCTTATATGAAAATGTGCTAGCCTATTATGGTGTTGCCTATTTATCCGCCACCGATGACTACAAAGTTTTGGTAGCCACCTTTGGCTTTGGTGGAACCAAGTTAGAGGTCGAGATATTCTCAGTGAGAGCTCATATTTGGGAGAGGATTGAATCCCTCAGCGATGTTGAACTCCGTAGTCAGGGGACTTTTTCGAATAATGCACTTCATTGGCTAAATCACCATAACCAGCATGAGATGGTCTCTTTTGACTTGGCTGTGCAGGAGTTCCGGAGAATGCCACTGCCTAATTTCGACCATGATGGTAAGAGTTTAAGCTATCTTGGGGTTTGTGGAGGGTGCCTCTGTGTGTCGCGTATTCCGAAGGGTGCTTGTGACTCTATTGATCTCTGGGTCATGAAAGAATATGACGTGTGTGACTCGTGGTCTATGCTCTTTAGCTTAAAGCTCTCCCATCCGCCTGAGTTGCGCTTGCATTCCAGAGAATTCTTGGTTGTGGAAACTAGTACAGTTGTTGCGAATTGGACAGGCAAGGGGTTCGAGTTGATAAGGATTGATCATACAGAAGACGAGAAGCTTGGGCGGTATATGCTTAAGGGGGTTCGCATTTGTATGATTGAATATGAAGAGAGTCTACTTTGGATTAGTGGTTTTCATTCAGGAAAAAGAGATGGAGGGCAGGTCAAGATACTCGAAACCCATCAGAAGGCCTCAGGAAGCTGAAATGGAAGTGATGTTTGGTCTTGGTTTATGTGTGGTTGCTAGAGGTGAGAGAGATAGCTCTTTAATAGATCTATGTATATTAAAGAGTGGAAATGCATAAGAGTGGTGTCATACAAGTGCCAATGATCTTTTGTTAAGATTTCTGCAATAGCTACCGGAATTGTTTCAGTTCATATTAGTGAGTGGTCTGAGTCACTCATAAACTTTTTTCATAAAATCATTTTCCAGAGTATCATTTTGTCACTTCAAGTGGCCAATCATCTACATAAACTCTACTTTGTACCAAAGGCTGACCGAAAGGAATTTTGGTACTGTTTTGAAATGCTTTGAACCAAATAGAGGAGCAGCACTCTAGAGTAATAATGTAATATCGACGACGTTGCAAAGCTGTTTTGAGTTCTTATTTCTAATTTGTGTAATTTTGATGTTCTTGGAACTGAAACAGAGCATGTGATTTCTGAATTAGTATTTTGTATTCTGCATTACAGTATATTGAATCAGTATCAAACAAAGCATATCAAATCTGATTTGCTACTGTTAGCTACTCGAGTTCAGAGATGTTCTGAGGCAAGAGAAAATTATGTCTGTGGTGACAGGAAGGGCCAATTTTGTGAAGTTATATTTCAACTTTTTTACTTGCTCCGTTATGCATCCAAGTGCTGATTATTAACTCCTCATTGTCACTCTGCTCTTATGCCTTTAAGGGTTATATATTTGTTTAGATTCTGCTTCAGGCTTGACTTATTGTTTTGGAACCTGCATGACCAGTTTGTTCTTGGAAGGTTTTCTAAATTTACGGTTTTGATGGCGTGATTTGATGCCTTGGTTGATGAGATAACTTGCTAGGGCTTAGATAGTTAGATAGTTGATGTATGTAAGATGCTGTAGGCCGTTTACAAAAGATAAATTATAATTTTAACCTCTCCAAATTTAGTTGGTAGTAGAAGTATATGTCTTAACAAGCGAAAAATAGTTTTTGTTTTGTGATCCTGAAGAGAGTTCCAATTTTTGCTTTCTTCTTTTTTTCTTCTTGATTTTGGTTCTCCCTGTGATCTTAATGCAGCACTACCTTTATCGATATGCAAGGGAATATCTGTTACCAAATTATAGTCAACTTGCAACGTAGTTAATACAATTAAGTTCTCTAATATTTGTTAGTTGTATTATATCTCAGTTACCCTGCTCCTAAAGCAGAATAAAGGTGTGATAAGCAGAATAAAGGTGTGATTATCTTCCGTTATGATCATTGACGCATTTCTTTTCATGGATGTTTTGACAGATGATTGAATGTGTTGTTTCATTGATTTTGTGGGGGTTTTCAGATGCAAGATTGGAAGAGCAAGATTCTCATAATTTCGCCACTTCAAGCTACCTATATGTATTTATGTTCTGTAACACTGTTAGGATTACTATAACTATTAGTATGCAAGGAGACCCAAAAATCGAACTGTAAATGCAATCTATTTGGAATAGTCTGAGACTGTAGTGACTGGCTAACTTAATCTGTGTACTTGCTTGAGCTTAACTTCTTGACTACTTATTGGTATGGCTCATCCATGTTTCAAGATTGGAGCCTCAATCTTGGGCTATAATGTATGCTTTGACCCTACAATCAATTTCTCATTTTGTGAAGAAACAAAAGACCCTAGAACTCGGGTTAAATGTCTTAAAGGATCAAATTTAGGCCATTCTACTCTCTTTTTTTTCTTTCACTTCATAAATCTACATTATTTGCCCGATAGGAGAAAGGCGTTTTCTTCTTGTAAATCAGTGGAATGATTTGGTAGATTCAATACATTTTGGTAGAATTCAATCCTATTGCTTACTGTCCTCTGGTTATCAAATTTTGAGTTTCTTTCTGGGACAACCTAGGTAAAGCTAGCAACAAAGGTCTTTATTGTGTCATTATTGGAGGAGTCCATTAATCATTGATCAAATAACGGTGATTTGACTGGATTCGATTTATACACATTCTTCTGGAGGCATACTATACTGCTATAAATAGTAGCCATTCGAATTTAGAGCAAGTTTGGGAATTCCCTCTCAATGTCCTTGATCCTTTTAACTTCAATCGTTTTTGGGATCATGTTGCCTCAAAGGTTATTGTATTTAAATTTTAATTGTAAGGCTTTTTTTTTATTTAAAAAAAAAATTAATATATATATATATATGTGTATATATATATATATATATATATATATAGCATGATAAATCAGTTTCTTGTAGCGGTACACTAACCCTTTTTGAATTTTTCCGATGCCTTTGGAATTCAAAAACAGTTGTAAATCAGTTGAGTTCTCTTACCCTTTTTGTATGCCTTGGATGCCAGTGGATTATTTGGAAATTGTGCTAATTACTCTGCATCGATATAAACAGTTGGTCTTATGGGACTAATTTGAGGCCTGTTGCTGGAGACCGACTGTCAGCTTCTTATTCACAATATATAGTTGGTTTGAATTATAAAATGTAATTTCTGTTAGCATAGGATTAGTGTTCCAATTTCTCTTAGACTTTTGAGAAATATGAATGAAATGGAGTATTCTTTATGGTTTTACCTTTGTTTCTAATACTGAAGAGGTTCCTATTGTTTTGTCACTTAAAGTGACCAAAAATCCATACAAGGTCTGGCTTCCGCCAAGGCCGACTGAAGGTGATTTAATTTTCTGCACTATGTCATTATGGAGGACACATGATAGTTTATCAAAATTCCAATTTTCATTCAAAATATAATCTGAGACCAATTCATTAGTGTTAATACTGTGTTGATCATTAACTGGAATAATCTTCAAAAGAGGAAAAGAAAAGCTAGAAATTTGTATACTTATCATCACCAACTAGCCATCTCTTCCTTCTTGTAAGACAAGTCTTGAATCGAGGATACCCCTCCAAGCAAGGGAGGACTTTGATGATTTCTTTTTTATATTCCAAAAGGAGAAGTTTCTAACATATTGCTTATGTTAGAATCATAAGCAATATGTTAGAAACTGAGGCAATCATGATTGAGTGTCCTTATGTTATTGACTATATATTTTGAATCATAACTGATAAATTGAAAAATTAGTGCTCTCCAGCTTGCTAGTGTTTGGGAGAAAATGTTTCACTATTTTCTGATAGAGGGTTTGTGAATTGTTCCTTAAGTTATTGACTTTTCTTTTACAAGAAAAACTATTTGTATATCCACAAGTGGAAAATATATATCCTAGTCCAGGGAGGTCTTCATGCCATATCCATGTTAAGAAACTTGGAATCTCCTGGAACCTAGAACTTAACCACATGCACAAACAAAATGTCAACTGTGCGGTAACAGCTATCCTAACCTAGCTTTTTTCGATTTTCTATATATAGTACGCTTACATAGATATTTAGAGCATTCACCTCTCAGCTAGTAAGAAAGTGATCAATAGAAAAGGATGACCCAGATTCCAGTGGTAGATTTCTCAGATCCCGAGTGCTTGAAGCCAGGGACAAGTTCATGGCTCTCGGCACGCAATCAAGTTTGCAATGCACTCGAGGATCAGTTTGGCTGTTTTACAGCGATACTGTCCAACAAAGTTACCTTGGAACTTCACAACACCGTCTTTGGTGCCGTGAACGAGTTGTTTGAATCCCCAGATGGCATCAAAGATCAGAACAAGTACGAAAAATGGCCTTTCTGTGGCCATTTCAAGTCGAATTCCGTCCATGAAGGCTTGGGGATTTATGATCCTACAAACCCCGAAGAAATTCACAAGTTTTCACATCTTTTTTGGCCTACTGGAAATGATCAATTTTGGTACATAAAATTTTGAATTATTTCCAGTTCATAATTTCCTTCATTCTCTTCTATTTTATATTGATTTGTCAAAGTAGGCATGAAATACCAGTTGATTTTTACAGTAGAAAATAAGGATCCAAATTTCTTTCATTCTCTTCTATTTTTATATTGATTTGTCAAAGCAGGCAGGAAATACCAATTGATTTTTACAGTAGAAAATCAGGATCCAAGAACCTCATAAAAGCTTCTTTTCTAATCCCAACTCGCAATTAATCCTTTGAGCTTTTGTAATAGTATTCAAACATGCATTATTGGATGCACTTTGATTTATATTAAGATATTCTTCTCTTTGCCATGCAGTGATGGTGTCCATTTGTACGCAAAAGTGATGAAAGAACTAGATCAGGCTGTGACCAGAATGGTATTCGAAAACTATGGTGTAGAGAAGCACCATGATGACCACATTGAATCCAGTTTTTACTGCTTTCAATTTGCAAAATACACGGAGCCTAAAAAATCTGGAAGTAATGTGGGTATAGTGAGTCATACAGATAAGAACTTCACCTCCATACTCCATCAAAACCAGATCAATGGCCTCGAGATTTATACAAAGGATGGGGAGTGGATAGGTTTCGATCCTCATCCTCTATCTTCATCCTTCATATTCATAGCAAGTGATGTATTTCAGGTAAGCCTTTTTCTTTTTTTTTTAATCGCAATTATCCTATACTCCTCGTATACACATTTAGAGAAGTTTATTTATGACATGGCTAGGTTTGGAGCAATGACAGAATAAGAGCTTGTAAACACAGGGTCAACCTGATTCACTCAGATCAGATAAGATACTCGTTTGGGCTCTTCTCACTCAAACGAGGAGTAACAACCGTACCGGAGGAGCTGGTGGACAAGGATCATCCTTTAAAGTATAAGCCGTTGAATCAGGTTGAGTATATTCAAGCGCAGGGTTACAAAGATGGTGAAGGACATGAGTGTAAGCTCAAGGCATTCTGTGGTATTTGAATATTTGATTTCCATTTAGCCACATGAGCACTGTGGTATTTAAGCCCAGGAGTAACAACCGAACCGGAGGAGCTGGTGGACAAGGATCACCCAATGAAGACTATAATAATTACCATTGTTTAAATAAACGCTGGCCACATTGCATGCAAAACGCATGTAGAGAGTGGTAATGGTGATCTGGTGAATAAAGTGTTGATTGGTACTATATATATTTTACCATCACTGTAATCAATCTTTGTATTTTATTTTGTTTTAGTGTAGAGTCCAAACGATGGGTCTGGTGTAGCCGTGTGAGTTTATGAGTTTGGCTAGCGCGCTGTTGTGAGTCCATTTATTTTGTTTTCGTTTTTCAATTTATTTTACCTTTTTAGTTAATTGTGGCTTTATGCCTTAATAAGTTACCATCTTTATTTGGTAGGATGATATGGGGTTAGTCCCGGTTTGTGCCCCTTGTGCAGTGGCGGATCTAAGATCTGAAAATGGGGTGGGCTACGTATTCATGCGTCTCTTTGGACAAACCTCAAAAAAAAAAATTTAGTACAATTATGCACAAGTGTGTGAATGCAAGAGCGGAGAGATAAGAACCGGAGAGTTCAAGTGTTCAACAATTGAATTTAGTTTGGAATTTAGGCCTTTTTGGGAAGACGAAAAATAAGAGTTTATGATGGATGGAGAGAATGAAAGAGCTAGAGAAGAGTTTGACTTTGATAATTCAGGAGTTCGAGTGGGCTTCGTCAAACAAACATACATACAAACAAAAAGTATATATCATAAATTTTTTAACCCAAAAGTCTGCAGAGGGCTTGAGTCCTCCCACCCCTATACCTAGATCCGCCCCTGCCCTTGTGAGCCTTGGTGGCCCTAGTTAGGTGGCAAGTTCCTTGCTTCTTCAAATGGTCGTAACCTCCTAGTGGCAAAATGAAACAGGGTGTCACCGGATTTGTTTTCCAGTGACAACATGGTGGAAAAACTGTTCTTATTAGAATTCTATGGGTTCCAATAAGCATTTACTTTTCCGTATGTCACCACAATTGTAAAGCAACTAGAGTAGCCAATAAAATACTCTCGCTAATTGGTGCAAGTTAAGGCATTTACTTTTTGGTATGTCACCACAATAAACATTTCTTCTATCATAAAACTGACAACTAGGATTTAGATAGAGAAAGACAGGAAGAGCGAGACTGGTCAAGAACCAAGCTTGAGCTTTGAAAATGGTTGAACAGAGGATTCTTCAAAAATTCAATACTGGAAACGTTATGGTTGTTCAGTTCCTTTTAAAGCAGTCTAGTTCTGAAGAAAAAAATTACCACGAATGTGAGTAGAATTATGGAGAAGAACGATAGAACTATATATATTTTTTATTTGTTGTGTTTTTTCCTTATATTATTTATAAAATAGGGATTAACAGAGTTATTGGGATGTTAAGTTCATAGACAAATGTCAAAACAGTATTGAAGGGACAGGTTTGGTATAGGTGTTTTGCGGACAGCTGATTTCCTTCCATACAAACTCAGCCTTGATTTTTTAGATTTATTACAAATAAATTAAAATTCAAACTGCTTCTAAGGTTAATCAAATTCAGATGTTGATGACTCCAGCAATAAACCGCTTAATTCCCATTCAATTAGATTTCTCCAACTTTGTTAACAGTTATCTGAACGTGTTATCTTCTGTCATAAAGTTGACAACTAGCTTTTGTACGTAGATCTTCAATATGCCGTTGCTAAATGTCCTGGTCATTTATTACATTATCTTCTATCATAAAGTTGACAGCTAGTTTTTGTAGATCTTCAATATGCCGTGGTCATTTAACCGCAATTATTTATTATGCCACCGCTAGTCAACCGTGCTCATTCATTATGTAGCAGTCATTCAACCACAGTCTTTGATCATTTGCTGCGGCCATTCAACTGTTGTCGTTTAGTCATCTGAACGTGTTATCTTCTCGAGAAATTTTGAAATGATGGAATCTAGAATTTTATCAATTCAATTTATTAATGATATTTTCTAACCTCTTCAATTACCAGATTTCATAGGTTTTAATTACGATTTCAATACATTTTTGTGGATCCAATTTAATTTTTGACTTTTCTAATTAACTTGTTAGTGTAAGGTAAACTAATCTTCCATTAATTTTATTAAATTCATTTATTAAAAGAGTTGAATATTACTTCAATTTACCAAATTTGATGGGTTATAATTAAGATATTAATATATTTTCCTTCCATTTTGGTGGAATCAATTTTAAATTTGACTTTTTTTAATCAATTTTTTTTTTAAATTTTGTGTTTTAGAATTATGACATTAATATATATATATATATATATATTTATACCATATTAATGCTACATCGAATATACATATATAAATTTCTGTACGAATTATATATATACATATATAATATAATTATATATATATATGTTTGTGAATATATATATATATATATATATATTTATACACACAAACACATTTATATATTCACAAACATATATATATATACATATAATTATATATATATATATATAACGAAAAAAAGAAAAAGAAAAAATCAAAATAATATATTTTATTTTTAGATGAAAACCAAAATAATTTAGAGCCATTAGATTTTGGAAGTATATGATTGTCTTTTTACTCAATAATTACATGACATGATTTGACAAATAGGTAATGTGTGTAGGTGACATGACATGACACCTAGTCTTTTATATATGCTCGCATAGATATTTAGAGCATTCACCTCTCAGCTAGTGAGAAGTGATCAATAGAAAGGGATGACCCAGATTCCAGTGGTAGATTTCTAAGATCTCCAGTGCTTGAAGCCAGGGACAAGTTCATGGCTCTCGGCACACAAACAAGTATGCAATGCACTTGAACAGCGATACTGTCCAACGAACTTACCTTGGAGATTCACAACACCGTCTTTGGTGCCGTGAACGAGTTGTTTGAATCCCCAGATGGCATCAAAAAGCAGAATAAGTACGAAAATTGGCCTTTCTGTGGCCATTTCAAGTCGAATTCTGTCCATGAAGGGTTGGGGATTTATGATCCTACAAACCCCGAAGAAATTCACAAGTTTTCACATCTTTTTTGGCCTACCGGAAATGATCAATTTTGGTACATAAAATTTTGAATTATTCCCAGTTCATAATTTCTTTCATTCTCTTCTATTTTAATTTATATTGATTTGTCAAAGCAGGCAGGAAATACCAGTTGATTTTTACAGTAGAAAATCAGGATCCAAGAACCTCATAAAAGCTTCTTTTCTTATCCCAACTCGCAATTAATCCTTTAAGCTTTTGTAGTAGTACTCAAACAGGCATTATTGGATGCACTTTGATTTATATTAAGATATTCTTCTCTTTCCCATGCAGTGATGATGTTCATTTGTACGCAAAAGTGCTGAAAGAACTAGATCGACCAGAATGGTATTCGAAAACTATGGTGTAGAGAAGCACCATGATGATGACCACATTGAATCCAATTTTTACTGCTTTCAATTTGCAAAATACATGGAGCCTAAAATATCTGGAAGTAATGTGGGTTTAGTCAGGGGCGGAATCAGGATTTGAAACTTGGGGGGGGGGGGGGGGGGGAACATGAGATATAAAGAATAATAATGTTAATTTTAGGAAATCCGACGCACATTATTAAATTTCATAATAATAAAATAATTGAACAAATTAGACATCAATGATAATTTATTACAAAATATCTAAACCTAAGCAATATTTCAATACTTCTTATTATAAATTGAGTAATTAATACACATTAAGTGTTGTTAGTTTTAAATTATTTCTTTATTTTTTTCTCTACTTCTTGCTGCCATTGATTGAGGGGGGGGGGGGGGGATTGAATTAAGGCAAGTCTTTTATAGTTTTATGAGGCATATGTAGTTAATTAAGTGAAGATTAGATAAATGGTGGGGGGGTCCGGACCCCTTCATGGTATAAGGTAGTTCCGCCCCTGGGTTTAGTGGATCATACAGATCAGAACTTCACCACCATACTCCATCAAAACCATATCAATGGCCTCGGGATTTATACAAAGGATGGCGAGTGGATAGGTTTCGATCCTCATCCTCTACCTTCATCCTTCATATTCATAGCAAGCGATGTATTTCAGGTAACCGTTTTTTTTTTCGTCGCAATTAGCCTGTACTCCTCATACACACATGTAAAAGAAGTTTATTCATGGCATGGCTAGGCTTGGAGCAATGACAGATAAGAGCTTGTGAACACAGAGTCAACCTGATTCGCTCCGATCAGATAAGATACTCGTTTGGGCTCTTCTCATTCAAAAGAGGAGTAACAACCGTACCGGAGGAGCTGGTGGACAAGGATCACCCTATGAAGACTAATATGATTACCAATTTACCATGCATTGTTTAAATAAACGTTGGCCACATTGCATGCAAAACGCATGTAGAGAGTGGTAACAGTAATCTGGTGAATAAAGTGTTGATTGGTGTGTGTGTGTATGACATTGATAATTGTCTTAAAGCTAGTACGGTTCAGGGTGGACAGATTCAGTTTGTCTATTGGTTTAAGTGAGTTAGATACCTTAAAGATCATCAATTTGGCTGAAACTTTGCAGAGATGATCTATACATTAGTACCTAAAAACTGAACGGTTGAGATATATATATATATATATATATATATATATATATATATGAGACCGAAAAGTGACCCTAAACCCCAACCTTACATGTTAATTTCAGAGTGAGGCCACACTCTGGATAGGACATATATATATAAAACCATCACTGTAATCAATCTTTGTATTTTATTTTAAAAGTTTGAAGAAATAATTAAACTATATAGTCTGAATGCATTTCTTGAGCTAGCTTTTTCTTCACTTTCTCTTCAATTTTCAGTCTAAATAATGTCTATAAATTTGTTTGATTGTCTTCACTGCTACACTTTTTCTGATGATCGAAAGTTTGTCAAGGGAAGCTAGTAATGCGCTTTTCTTATTTGATTCTGCTCATTTATTTTCTACTTTCACTTGCATAATGTAAAAACTAAAAAGGATTGTGATGATTGGTTTGTTTGGTGTTCAGAGTCTAAAAATTTTGAGGTCTCACTTTTATGAATAACGTATGTTAGTGCATAAAAAAATTATTGTTAGATCACACGAGTCACGTCATAACCAACTTTTCTTCTTGATCACTAAATTTGGTTTATTGTTAGATCACACAGTCATGTCATAACTAACTTTTCTACTCGATCACCTAATTTATTTTTAATACCTCATTTTAGGACTACAAGAGGGTCAACCAAAACTCAGAAGAGACAATTACATAAAAGGCCATTTTTAATGTTTGATTAGCACCGGCTATTTTTCTTTCCCTCTTAAGGCTATAGATTAAAAATTGTGTTAAATTTTAGATATAAAAACCAACATATTTATGTAAATATCACTAAAATAAAAAGTCAATGATCATTTTCTCTCCCATCTTCGGTGAGGTCTCCGGCAAGCACAAAATCTATTGTCACTAGCAACAAAAGCTACTCTGGTGAGATTTCCAGCGACCTCTGGTGAGGTCACAAAAGTTATTGTTACCAATATAAAAAAAAATTACTCTCACCAACAACAAAAACTACTATAACCAACACTAGAAAACTATTCTTACTAGCAATGAAAGTTACCGTCACCACAAACAATAGCTATTGTCTCTAACAATAAAATCTACTCTCATCAACGACAAAAGCCACTCTGACCAATACCAAAAACTACTATACCAACACCAAAAGCCACTCTTACTAACAACAAAATCTACTGACCAACACCAAAAGTTACCACCAAAAGCTACTTTCACCAACACCAAAAGCTACTTTCACCAATACCAAAACTACTTTCACGAATCTGTCCTCTTCGCACATATTTGTTTTTTGTTGTAAGTTTCAACAATGATAAGCTGTGCCAATGTTATATTTATCTTGTTTGATTGACTTTTTATACTGTGCGAAGAGGATTGTAAATCATTGTATTATGTGTCGCTTATATATATGTCATGTTGTTTAGGTTTGTTTTTTTTTTTTAAAAATAATAATAATTGCAACTCTCTTGACTTGCCTGTCTAGTATGCTTTATGACTGATCCATGTGTTTGATCCATTTGTTAATCCACTATGTTTGACAATATTGCCATGATTCAGTATTTCGATACGAAGAGAGTACTCCATCAACAACACAATGCGAGCGACCAATTACTCACCCACTTTGTTAATTTTAAATTTTTTGTGTTTTTAGAGATTACCATAATAACTCTTTATTTTTATTATAAAGGGTATTTATGGTAAATTAAAAATTTGGTGAAGCCTTTGACATTTTTACCAAATATTTGCTTCCCTGTATAGTAAAGAGAAGAGATGAGTTGCTAAATAC
>LYNE01003261.1:22253-32731 GCA_001662545.1 Rosa x damascena | reverse complement strand
AAAAACTTGATATGGTCAATGACATCATCCAGTACAAATTCTTGACCACCCTACAAAATCAAATGCAACCAGTCAAGTATCCGCAGAAAATAATTGAGCCTTATATAACACTGAAACTCCAAATCATATTGTAAAAATGGCATTATAATTTGAGGCAGCGTATTTCATCTATATGATGAGTTTGAATCTTGTACTTCATTTCTGGAGGAGACACAATTATATCTCTAGATTCTGTACTCTATTAATCGGTGATTCTGTATATAGCTCACACTTGATCTTATCAATAGGCTTGATTAATATGTCAGTGAAAGTATTGCATATCAAACTCTATTTACGTTTATATGCAGAGTCAGCTGCCCATGTCAGTAACCTAGTTACTAATTCAAAATATTCAGATTGATGGCATCAGAAGGACATAATAAAGGGAAACAAACCATTCACAAGTCATTAAAAAACCTTCTTCAATGAGCAACTGCATGCATGATCTGGCATAGGCAAAATATTACCTCTACAGATTGTGGAAGCAGTTCTTCCAGTGCAGTTACCCTTTCAGCAATTCGGATCCTACGAGCCTGCTATTTGAAAGGAAATGTGTGACAAATCACATTTACACTAACTGGCACACAGATCATAACTTAAGACAAACAAAACTAGTAAAGATAATGCCTGCTATTTGAAAGGAAAAATGACATGGATTATGATAATCAGTTCCACTATCCGGTGAAAGTATTTGGCTTACACGATCAGTTACAAGAGCTTTCTGTTTTGTAGCACTTTGACGTGGCTGGGAAGGAAAACCAGGTGCAGCCAGTGTTAACTTTTGATCAACTTGAGAAACATTGTCAAAACTAGCCCCAGTGAAATTATCTGTCCATGAAGTATGATGCTGTAGCAAGTACATTGCAGAGAAGCAAAAAAAGCCAAGTCAATCTCAGCTGAATGTGAAATTAAACAAAGTTGTTAAAATAACTGAAAATGAACATGAATCTGATGTTTTGAACAAGATCTCCATTAAGTGACATCAGAAATGTCACCTACTTCCATGGTTTCTTTTCAACGACCACAACAGGAGCAATTTGACACTATAATATACAGTCACATTAAAACTTTTGTATGTTGAATAGATACTAAATATAGAGATATTCGGACAGAGAAGTTCGATCTAAATGCAGATATTCATCAAAGAACAAGAAAGAACTTCAAATTACCGAAATATACATTGTTTAGCTCCCAATTTATCATCTTAACATGACGAGATGGCAAGTAAAGTAATACATAAATGCAAACAGTTACCTTCCAAGGATCCATGTCAATAGAGAAATCAATTGATTTAGAACCAGAAGGTTTTCCAAGACTGCTGCAGTATAACAAATCTCTATGGAATTCAGAGACTCCACCAGCAGCATGTATGCCACTACCAGATAAAGAAATTCTCTCTAGCATGTCTTCATAAGGAGATTTTGGCAGAAATGATGAACTTTCTGCTAGAAAGTCAACACAACTTTGAGCCGGCATTGGGGATTGAACCATCCAAGGTAATGCAAGCGCATCAGTTTGGTTCACACTACTTCCAGCTTCCATGATCATCTTTTGGTTCAGTTCATGTTGTGGCGCACGAGAGAGATGATTCGCAACACTCCCACCAAAATTCAAAGACATCAATTGCAAGGGGTCATTATGGCTACTCTCTCCTTCCATATCAACCAGAGGAGAAACAGATTTCACCTTAACTAAACACAAACAAAGAGAAGGCATTACTACCATTAGACCATCCAAATGATACTGTCACGACTTGACAGTCAAATCCAAGAAAAACACAAAGCTCTCCGTTCTATCCATAAGCCTATATCTTATACACAAACTAAACAGTAACAGAGTTTTCATTTCTGGAGCTAGCTAGACTAGTGCTCAAAAGTCATATGTCATAACCAATATAAGCTAAAGTTTTTGGTTTGCTACTAACATTAGAACAAGGACATAGTGCATGAATCATTATACATAGTTCTATGTATCAATTTTGTTAAATTATTTTAGGAAGATTCAAAAGTGGGGATGCTCCCTGAGCCTACCCATTTCAATGCTAACCCACAATATCTTGCAACTTTCCCATAAATTTCACAATAAGAACAGAACTTAGAAAAACTAAGGAAAGCTGCAACCTCACAATCATTTATAAAATTCATTTCAATCCCCACTTTTTTTCATGAGGAAAAAAAAATGTTGAAAAGAAAAAAAAATAAAAAACCCAAATGGGTGGCACAGCAGATGAAGAACAGATGACGAGCCTAATAACAGTCAATACATGCACAGTTTGTGTCCAAATCCAAAGGAAAACAAATATAATGAAGAAACACATGTTTATATTTACTCCAAACAAGTGCAAAACAGGAAAAGATGGTACATTTATGACAGAATGAAGTAGTAGAACAAGAACATAGATGGTGACAACTATAAGCTGTGAGATGGGTTTTTCTTAGTGAAAGATTACCTTTTTTGGAACAAGGCTTCAGCTTCGGAGTGAAGAGGGCAAGCTTGAAGTTAGGGTTTTACGGCAGAGAGGAAGAGGGAGAGGAAATGGCGATGAGGAAGAGAAATTGGGTTGCTTCCCAGCTCTGTCGCTTGCTATTAGTGGTTACGTAGTACGTACTGTGGTGAAGCTTTTTCAGACTCTGTCAGCTTGTAAAAACCTATTGTGCCCCTGTTTGAAATTTGCAATTTTGGTCTATGTGTTCAATAATTTTTACAATCTAGCTAGGTATTTTCTAGGCTTGAAAACATATGAGAATCGCAGTAAAATTTGAAATAAATGACTTATTTTTGGGAAAATTGTTTGAAATAGCTCATCATCATGCGAATGATATTGTTCAATGAACATGTAGTAAAATTATGAACTTCAAAATATATAGATGAAAAATACAATTATTCATGTTACGTGATTTATGTAAGAAGTGAAAATCGTTTACATTGGTTTTGTCACAACCACTTTTGAATTTCTCTATTTTGTTTTGCAAAAATAGTACAGTACTTTAGCACTACAATCTTTAAGGGCGAGGATTTGCAATACAGATTCGCAACTTAGATTAACAACTGAACTAAACATTCGCAGTAATTGAATTAACATATGAAAACTGAGTGGCTCGTAATTGATGTGCAAAAATATAGCTTCTCTAGTAGTATAGCCGGCCATTTTGAGTGTAAGTCCGCACCGCACAAAATCTATACATGAATTCATCTACTCCTAGTGTTGTTAATCATTTATACTATAAGGCGTCGTTGGGTTCATGGAAAGAGAATTAATTTTTTTCCTGTTTACCATGGAATGGTTGGATGAGAAAGTAAACTTCCCTAACTTCTATTATTTGGAAACGATATGAAAGCAATGAGGAAATGTATTACTCTGCAATAACAGAAACCTAAATCATATCAATATCATAAACATTTTGGAACAAAATTTCAATATTAATTTTCAACAAGGGTATAATAGTATTTTTATTATGTTATAAATGCAATATTAATGCAGAGAAAATGAATATATCTGCAAGTATGAGAGGATTCATTTTCCCCTTAGTTTTCTTTATTTAAAGAAAGTTATTATTTTCCTTATACATATCAAACACCATATAGGATTGAACAAAAACCTCAATTCCTTGAACCAAACAAGCCTTAAGAGAATGAGCCGAAACCAAAAACTGAAAAAACCGAGCCAAAAATTGAAATTTAATAATAAAAAAATTTAAAAAGCATAATTTAGTTCGACCCTAAAGAAAAGCATAGATTATTTCAAAATAAAAAAGAAAAACATAGAAACCAAAGAGCCCAACAGAAAGCAGGCCGAAAAGAAAAGACCCGAAACTGAACAAGCTTAACCAACGAAGAGAGCCCAAAGCAAAGCAAAGCAAACACAAGGAACCCAGAAAAGCAAGCAGCAAAACAAGGCAGACCAACCAGGCCAGCAAGAGCAGCACGAGAGTTCATCCACAATTTCCCGTTCAGTCAGTCACGTGCCACGCGCCCCGTGCCCAGACTCACAATTTCACAAGTAACAATCGCAGAGACAGAAGCATATACAGAGGCATATTCCACAGTCTTCTCCGAGTCTCTCTCTCTCTCTTCCTTATTATTTCCAAGGCTCTGTTTGACAAAGAACAAGTCCTACCTTGCTTTCTCTGAAACACCCACCAGCCCTGAAGAAGAAGAAGAAGAGTCAAACAAAGCCAGAGGCTTTAGATCCATTCGTTCATTCAATCAATCAATCATGGCGACCGCTGATGTTCTCAACAGAGAAGAAGCCCTTTTCCTCTCCTCTCCTATCCATGAACCCAGAAAAGGTACCATTTTTATGTCTCCTTTATGTCTTGTGCAAATGGGTTTAGCTCATTATTTGGATTGGGGTAGTAAAGTTGCAAACTTGGCCTTTTTTTTATGTGTCAAGACTGAAACAGTGTGTGAGAATTTTGGGTACCAATTGGATTCGATTAGTTTTTTGTGTTTTCATGTTCGTTTTATTTATACCCAAATCATTTACTGCTGGTTCTTTTTGCTTGTTAGCTTATAATTTATTTTTGTGGATCAATTTGACGAGTGTGTTGGAAATTTTGGATTTAAAGATGGTGCCTTTGGACAGGTGAGAGTGTCAAATCTCGTGGAATGTCGGTTGAGAAGAAGATTGAGATTCTGGAGGGGTTGGCTGGAACGGTACTATCTCGATTCACTTTAATAAGTTGACTTCTGGTTTTTGTGTGGTAAAATGTATTTCTGAAACTGAGTTTTCCAATTGTGGTATCGCTTGTTTCTACTCAATCTGGACTGTAGATGGTGAATTTTTATGGTGTATTACTTATAGGGTAGGAGTAATTTACATAATTGAAATGGCATGTTATTATCTTCAGAACTCAATTCACCAACAAAGAGCATGCATTTTCAATCCATTTTCTGCCAATCGAATAATCCAATGTTGCCTCAGTTACATAAATTACCTGTGCTTTGGTGAGTGTATTGTTAAGACAGCCCTATCTTATCTGTTAGATGAATTCTAGACATGCTCTTTTGCGTGAACATGTCTCAAGTTTCCAGTGATTCTGCATCCTTGGAAAATTTGGGTTTTCCATGATATACTGGAACATATAATTAGCTCTAATGAGCCAAAAAGGAAGTTCAATAAAGTTGAGAGAGCAATTCTTAAGTATAGTTTCTCGAAGAAAAAAAAATGTATCAATTGACAAGATGTGTGCCAATTATGTTATATTTGGAGGTTGCAGTTCATTGTAGATGGGTTTTATACTGTCAACCGTCTGTTCTGCATGTGAAGTTGCTCACAGCCTTCAAAAATTGTACGAATGAATTGCCTTCTTTTGATCAAATAAATGTATTGCTTTAATCCTTCATAAAATATTGAAGAATTTTCAGTTTCCGAGGTCAAATGAGAAATTATTCTCCTTGTCAATTCATGTTGTGACGATTTTTAGCTTTTGTAGGTTAGCAACCGCCGGTCTCGAAGATGGTTAAATGATCGCCTCTTGATGGAACTTGTTCCTCGTCTGAATGCAGAAGAAATTAGAGGCTTGTTTGCTCCACCACCTTTTGGTACTGAAATAACTGATAAAAGTCTTATAATATAAGTATTTATGTATAGCAACTTTAGTTCCATATGTGTTTCTGAAATTTCTGTGGTTATTGAACTTGCATATATTCACTCTGCAGCAGCCTATTTATGATTATTACTTTTTAGAACTTTTCATACCAACAATGGCTTTGGTTGAATCTACAGGTGATGATGTACCGCTGTCACCATTTTGCATGACTAATGTGCCAGAGTGGGACACATTTAGGAATATAGACATGGATAGACAGGTCCTTCGGCCTCTCTCATTCTTCCAGACATGGTTTTTTCTTTTAAGTTCCTTCGTTCCAGTGATTTCAATACAATGAACTTGGCCAAAATTAAATTCAAGTATTTGGGCAGCCAAATGGAGGCTCAAGTTTGTCTATTAGAGAAGAATTTTATATTTGAAGCTAACAGATAATGGGCCCTTCTAAAATTATTAATTATTCTTTCAGTATCTACATCACTGCATGTGTGTTCATACTGACCTCCAGCCAATATCCCATCTTGACAGGCTAATATTATTGATTCCCTAGAGAGCTCTTGTGAAACCAAGAAGGGCAATGTTGATGCTGATAAAATGGCTGTCTTGAATGCATGGCGTAGGGTGGATTCTCGAACAAGGGAGGCACTTCGCCGCAGCGTTGTTTCAGACCTTATTGAGGGATATGAGGTAAATCTGTTTTTTTGTTCACTATCTCTCTGTTGGTTTGCTTTACATACTTTTTGCCATCCCACATACGCAGTTTCATCTTTCTCTAAATTAAATTATAACCCAACATACGCAGTTTCATCTTTCTCTAAATTAAATTATAACCCAACTGGAATATTTTCTCATCATTTGAGTAGAAAGTTTCTTTCATTTTCAGGAGCGCATACGTGGTTATTTAACGGAGACTGGAGAAGAAGATGCAGACTCTCTCATCCTACGGGTTCAAGACCCTTTTTGTCGTTTACTGCTGCATGGTGTTTGTGAGGTAAATAATCACATATTTCAAATTCCTATGGATTCTATCAAAGGATAGTATTAACCACCTAAAGAAATAGTATACTTTGAAGGTAGAGTCGCTGCATGTTTTTCCAAATTTGTTATTCCTTGGAAGGTTCTTAATAATAAACCGGACCTAAAGAAATAGTATACCTTGAAGGTAGAGGTGCTGCATGTTTAGCCAACTTCGTTTGGTTTATCAAAGCCTTCATGGAATGTACGTTCTTAATAACAAGCTGGTGGTGTTTACAGTTCTACAACTTGGTATCGGTGACTGTAACTGAATCAGAGAGAGGGAAGTCAGCTAAGATGACCAAGATAACAAAGAAAAAAAGGTGCTCATCTGAAGTTCCAAATATCACTCTGTCCCATTTCTTGAAGATGACCAAACAAGGAGTTTGGTGATTCCATTTCCATTGGGGAGGAGCTCTCATCTATATTATAACGTATAATAAAAGCTGGGCGTCTAGTGCTGCTGCTGCTACTTTGTGTATTTTCACCATGTAAATTATTAAGTTACTTGGCACCGACCCTTGATTATCTCAGGTAAAAATAGTGGTTCATCTGTAGGTTTGTACTCTGTAAAGGCTTTGTCCTAATTTCTCAGTCAACAAAAGAAGTTGATTGTGTTTGTAGGGCGCAATGAATTCATGATTTTTACATTCTTTTCAGAGTCTCCGTCTCCTGAGCTTGTTTTAGGTCCCTTTCTCCCTTGCACAAAATGGTCGAATTATCTTATTGGATGTTTCTAGGGCAATTAAACAACCAGATGCTTTAAAATGGGCAACTAAGATCTGTTTGATTTTAACTCCAGCATGAGTTTCCATTTTGAGGTTGAAAACCTTAGCTTTTCAATGTCGCCGATGAAAACACATAAATTACCTTTATAACGTTGTTACTTGTTAAACTTCCAGTTCTTGTCATACTCAAAAAAATAAAAATAAAAAACTTGCAGTTCTTGTCATGCACTAAAAGTCTAAAATAGCAACTTGACAAACCAGTAAACCAGAAACCTGGACTAGCCGCCAGCAGGTGTTGAATCTCTGTCTTTGAAGTTTCACCCGCTAGCAAAACAGCATTATCATCTCCAGTATGGCGAAGAAGCCTGTCAAATTCTCTGTGGTACTCTCCTCTCTCTCTCTCTCTTCTTTCTTTCAGTTAGATTGTATAAATAAACTGTAAGAGTATGAATGATTCCACAGGTGGATGCATTCACTGAGTCAGCTTTTAAGGGAAACCCGGCAGCGGTTTGCTTGTTGGAGGAAGACAGAGATGACAAGTGGTTGCAAGCTCTGGCTGCCGAGTTTAATCTCTCCGAAACCTGTTATTTGAGTCGGCTCACTGACTCGGTTTCTGACCCTGCTTTGTCTACTACTCCAGCTAGGTTCCGTCTCAGATGGTTCACACCTGTCACTGAGGTCTGAGCTCACCTATATTTACTTTCTTTGGTTCTTATTTCTCTTTGTCTACATAGTGGCAAGGTTGAAAGGTAGTAGTGTGTTTGATCGGAGTCCATGATAACAAGGTTATGTACTAAATCCAGGGTGTTCATTAGGATTTTGTGATACCTATCAGGATTTTAGAGTATGGAATTGCTGTTGTTGTTATCTTCAATTTTGTGTAGTGTTAAACTGTTAATACCTACTAGATTTTCTTTTAGCAATTTCTGGTCAGTAAATTAACCTTCGAAAAATGATTTTGTCTTGCAGGTTGATCTTTGTGGTCATGCTACATTAGCAGCTGCATCTACCCTATTTAAGTCTGGTTTGGTAAATTCCAACATTATTGAGTTTTCCACATTATCTGGAATTTTAACAGCTAAAAAGGTTCCAGATGATATTAAGGTATCCAGTGGTTCAACTATTCCAAATGGTGAAACACAAGACTCCTACTTTATTGAATTGAATTTTCCAGCTGATCCATCAAATGAATTCAATTCTGCTGATGCTTCGTTAATATCCAATGCCTTGGATGGTGCTTCAGTCATTGATATAAGGAGGACAACTGTCACAGATGATTTGCTTGTAAGTCCTGCAATCTTTCTCAAATCGTTAGTTGGAATATGCTTCCCAATCCTTTTATTTCTCAAGGTGCTTCTTAGAGGGAGAAATTTGTTCATTTTATTTAGCTTTTGGCTTATTTGGAGTCTACCATGTACTCTTACATGAAACTTAATTGTTACATTTTCCAAGGTTCTGCTTCCGTCAGGAAAAGCTGTTGTAGATTTACAGCCACAGTATGATGAAATAAAAAAGTGTCCAGGAACAAGGGGAGTAATTGTTACAGCGGTTGCTCCTCCAGAGTCTGGATATGATTTTTACAGTAGATTCTTCTGTCCTACACATGGCATCGATGAGGTATGAAGCTAGCGCGAACCATATATGGAACTATGGATGTGCATAACCTACTTTGTCCCTTGTCCTGTGCCTTTTGCAGCTTGGTATTTACCAGTTTCATTTACATTGATCGCAAGGATTAAACTGAAATGAAAATGATTTCAGAATTGAAACTGAAATAAATGTCGACATTGTTGTTGTTGTTGTCTATCAGGATCCTGTTTGTGGGAGTGCACATTGCGCCTTAGCATCATACTGGTGCAACAAGCTGGGAAAGTGTGATCTTGTTGCATATGCGGTACTCTCTTTTTCATGCACGCTTTTCTTATAGCTCTATTTGTTCACTTCAGTATGTTGATATGCTATCATTGTTTACATCCAGGCATCACCTAGAGGGGGAACAATAAACATTCATCTGGATGAGCAGAATCAAAGGGTGCTCCTGCGAGGGAAAGCCGTGACTGTGATGGAAGGAACTGTTTTAGTTTAGTACTGGCCGGGGTGAATTTACAAACAATTAAAATGAATAACTTGTATGATGGGAATGCACTTTAAATATGAATGAAGGTCTGAATTTGAGCCAGCTCGTTTATGTCTGATATACAGCTTTCAATTATATGACCATAATACACTTTGGTGCAAAGTGTATGTCTTCTGAACTTGCACAATTTGCATGGCCGACTAATCATTTGTTGGCAAAAGAGATTTATTTATTTATTTATTTTTTATATCTTTGACATCATTGCCGACTAATGAAATTTTGTTGGCGAAAGTGATTTTAATCTTCGAGACCATTGCCAAACATATTTTTGTCGCCGAAACTATTGCTGACGAATTTTCGTCACAAGTGAAAAAAATTTATCTTTTATCTTTTAACTCTAACCTCAATACGATCGTTGTTTGTTTTAACTCCAACGTCAATTTCCCTTTTAAGATTGAAACGGCTTGTTCCACAGAAAGTCGGAAAGACCTTACTCCTTGGCTTCTCCAGTTCATTGATGAATTGCCTGTAAAACGTTGTGAACGTTTTAGTTGTTGTCATGCACTGAAATAGCAACTTGACCAAACCACACAGATCGAGCATTCCGACCAATGAAAACTTATCCCAACATAGAAATTTGGACTAGCCGCCAGTTTCTCTTAGAAATTTGGACTAGCCGCCAGTTTCTCTTAGAAATTTGGACTAGCCGCCAGTTTCTCTTAGACTATTAATATTTAGTCTCTCTTAGACTCTTTGCTGCATGATCATTTTATCTATGGCGAAGAAACCTGTGAAATACTATCTGGTACGTACTCTTCTCTCTCTTCTTCTTCACCTCTCTTAGAAATACTAACACTACATATGTCCTGTGTAAAACTGAACCAACTGTATGAATGATTGAACAGCTAGGTGGATGAATAGTGAGTTTCTAGCATGTGTTCATGAGTACCCTGTTATTTTTGCTTAGTTAGCTCTCTCTCTCATATTGGCATGTGTTCATGAGCACCATGTTATTTATGGACAAAATAAGAACCATATGCAAGTTTCCTCTATTGTTTATGCCGGTTCAGA
>LYNE01003261.1:0-16122 GCA_001662545.1 Rosa x damascena | reverse complement strand
TATATATATATATATATATATATATATATATATATATATATATTTTGGCAATTAAAATAATTTATTAAATAAAAAAAATAGTACCGAAGGGGGACATGAAGCCAATACCCTTTAGAAGAAATAACAAAACGGAAAGACAACCAAAACATAAGCATGATTAAGCAGCGCCGGTTGAATCAAAGATCAAGACGCACAATAGGCGTCCGATTGCGGGTAGGGTAAGGGTCTCGTGAATCTCTTTTGGACTTCACATTTTTATTTTGAGATTTTGGGAGAGACTTAAGAAGATTCTCATCTTCCACAGTTGCTTCACCCTCCTCAAACCAGGAACACAGAGGACTTAACTCAGCCTGAGCATATGTATGATTACCAAGAGGTTCTTCATTTTCCAAATCACCCCAACATAACTTAGCTTTATGAACATCAGAGTCTGACTGAGCCATATCTTTAGGTAACTCCATAGGGGAAGGAGTTTTGGAAATAGTATCCTCTTCAATGATAACATCCGCTCCACGTTGCACATCATCACTAGATTGTATCTCTGTGGTCTCTCCCTCGTCATCAGTCTCAGACTCATTTGCGAGGGCCTGAAAAGCATTAATAGTAGGTACAGCTACAATACCTGCCAAACCTCCCACAGACGGAGGTCCTAGAATTGGTGAATGCACTCTTGGAGAAGGTGCAGCCAAAGGAGAAAGTTGTGTCTCTGGAACTTGTGAAGTCTCGACCATGTCATTATGTACTATCCGTGAAATCCCAGATGATGCATTAGGATCAGCAGAGGAGGGGTCTCCAATCTGTTGAACCACCTCCACCACTTTCTTAGCAACGTAGACTTGAAAAACATTACTCTTCTTTGCACGATGTCGACGGGATCGACTTCGTTTACGCCCCTTCCTTGAATTAATGTCATTCTCCTTCACTTCCTTTGCTTGAGAAGGACGAAGCCAATTACAAGAACTAATAGCATGACCCACATTACCACAGTGAGAGCATGATAAGGGCAGATGTTCATATTCAACTTCCAAAACTAGGGTTCCACCACCCTCACGTTCTACCATAATTTCCAATGGGGGTTCTGTGGAAAGGTCAATATCCTCCAAAACCCTTGCATATAGACCAAACTTTCGATCAAGTGTGTTCGCATCAATCCTGATGGGGACACCAATTCCATTGGTGATTTCAAAGAGTGTTTGGGCCTCCCAGTACTCGAGTCCAAGATCCCATAACCTCACCCAAACTTGGGCATTTGTATTGCGCTGACATGCAGGGGAAAAATTAGGAACCCAGCGCATGAATCTCAATGTTCCAGGCTTCAAAGCAATGGCACCCATCGCCCAAATTCTTGACATACAATCCTCATATGCAAATTGAAAAGAATAGTAACCACGACCCATTGGAATGATCTTCCATTGACCGATGTTGCCCCAAAAGAGACTAAGTTTCTGGCGCAGATCTTGCAGACCATAAAAACTTTATGTCGATACCAGTTGCAGACGACCGATCAACATACACTTGCAATTCTCCAAACCTAACTGATAACCATCTTCAGAAATTTTAACAGTAGTTCTGCCATCCTTAATCACAGGTTGGGGCAGATATGATGTTGGGATTGTTGATGAAGTCAAAAGAGAAGCAAAAGTTTTTTTCACCTTAGGAGCCCTAACTGGTGTCGCAACATCCAAGAAGGACCAATTGCAGACCACACGTGAATCACCCATGGCTCCCCCAGCAAATCGGTGAGGAAGCGAGAGAAATTTTAGCGAAGGAAAACCCTAGCCCCCATGGCTACAGAGTTTTCAGGGAGACCATCAGTAAGACTTGATTATAATTCAAGTTTTGTTTGGATGACAAACTTTTTCAGCTCAAGACTTGGAGAAAGATGTACTTTGTTCGTCAGCTAATCCACTCCCTACAGAGAAAAGGCTAGCCATTTTGACAAAATTTTCATTGGATACCATGAGGCCGGTCCAAACTATATTATATCTCCAAAAGATTAATTCATCTTACAAATGTGGAAGCTAAGATTATCATATCATGAACGAGGAATAAAACAGTCAAAGACTCAAAGTACTAGAATGGCCTAGAGATCGGGGATTCGAATAGAAAAGACACTTGAAACCACAATTTTTTTAGAACGTTGTTAAGAGATTGTAAAATAGCTAGTTATCCCTTATGTACGAAAGTAGATTAGACCAGAATTTAAATGTTCAATCTAACAGGATCCACCCCGGAATCCGAAATGGCTCTGCGAGGCTCACCTTAGAAGATATTTACCAAAAATTTGGCGGAACTTCTTCTAAAAGTGGAATACTCAAAACCTGTAGAAAAAACAATTGCTCCTCTAATACCAAATGTCATCCTCAACTCCTGGAGCCACACTGCTCCTCGAATCACAACAAACTCCACAACACAACACAAATCTCAACCTAAGAACATTTAACCCACAGGTAATCAGAGCAATTTTGTACACAAGATATACAAGAAAATAAAATAGAAAGATAAAGGATCGATAAATCCTACATTGCGGAAGTAGTGTATGCCTTGACTCCATGTACGCCTGACCTAAACTAATCAAATCTGCAAACTGGGCGTTTGAAACAGAAGGTCCCAAGGGAAAGTAATTGAAAAAAGTTAGCGTGAGTGGACTAAAAATAAATAATAGAATAACTAAAATCGAAATCAAACTTTAATACTTTCCCGCTTGCTTCTTAAAAGAAATCATTGATGCATGCATTTGTTTTCTTTCGAATTAGCGATTTATTTATTTATTTATCATATCATTTATTGAGCTTATGATTTGCATTGGAAAACTGGCTTGAGTTTGGAATTCTATTTTGGTTTGTTATTTGGATTTATGATTTAGGTTGAGTTTCAACAAATTATTTTCTGAAATTAAATATTATATTTTTATTCGCCAATGTTGATATTTTTGAAAGACTTTCGAAAATGGGATTTTCGATGGATTTATATTTCTCAATTATTTATCAGCTTTTGGTTTTGGCATTGGGAATGCTTTAGTGATGATTTCGGTTTCGGTTTATTTTTATGATTTACAATTTATAATTTAATCTCGCTTATTTGTTATTGATTCGAGAATATTTTGGCGTATGAGACAGGTCATTGAATTTAATTTATTTATTTTTGAGATTTTTCGAGTACAGTTGGGGACCACACTCGTGCTTTTATTTGCAAGATTTTGAGGAAGCTTTATGGATTTCAATTTTTGGTTTTTGCAATGTTTTCTTTCACCATACTTGGGTTGCTTTATTTTTAGTTTTCCTCCTCACGTGAGTTGCAGTCGAGGCTCATTCTCACTTACTTTGTGTTTGTGGGTCGAAGTCAAGGTTTGAGCCTGGGAGGCTCCTTTGTCGTATGGTGATTTCTTCTTCCCCTTACTCTACTAATACTTGACTAGTAGGGCTAGTCCGATTTTGCTTGTCCAGCGGGGCTGGTATGTTGTTACAAGATTTCTAATTTAAAGAAAAATGATTTATTATTGTTGCATGCATCGTTGGTTTCTTTTAAGAAGCAAGCAGGAAAGTATTAAAGTTTTATTTTCGATTTCAGTTATTCTATTATTTATTTTTCGTCCACTCACGATAACGTTTTTCTATTACTTTCCCTTGGGCCCTTCGGTTTTAAATGTCCAGTTTGCAAACCAGATTAGTTGAGGTCGGGAGTACATGGAGTCGAGTCATACACTGCTTTTGCATTGTAGGATTTATCGATCCTTTATCTTTCTATTTTATTTTCTTGTATATCTTGTGTATTAGATTGCTCTGATTATCTGTGTGCTAAATGTTCTTAAGTTGAGATTTGTGTTGTGTTGTGGAGTTTGTTGTGATTCGGGGAGCAACGTGGCTCCAGGAGTTGAGGATGGTTTTTGATATTAGAAGTGTAATTGTTTTTCTACAGGTCTTGGGCAGTCCACTCTTATGGGAAGTTTCGCCAAATTTTTGATAGAATTTCTTTCAAGGTGAGCCCTGTAGGGCCACTTCGGATTTTATGGTAAAATCCGAGGCGGATCTTGTCACAATCAACGTATGGAAATTAAATGACAAAAATGGGCAAAACACGAGAATTTGTTTACGCAGTAAAACCCTCAATGTGAAGTAAACAACTGAAGAGTTAAGGTTTGAAGTCCAAATGATCAAGCACACACTATAAGAATGTAAGCAATTTACAAGGAAGACTTACAACCACGCGGATAACAACCCACACAGTTACCTCTAACTAGGCAATTTCTAGCCAATTGAACTACTTTTATCAATCTATTCACTGCTTCTAGTACTGCACTTCCATTCGTCTCAAATTCTTCAAACTTCAATCCTTGTGTATATATGCTTGATTCGGGTGTGTGTGTTTGGTGGGGTGGTAAGACTTTGGTCTCATATATAAGAGGTCAGGAGTTCGAGCCCCATCAAGGGTGGGAGTGGGGTGGGGTTTTTTTTTTTTTTTAAAAAAAAAAAAATGCTTGATTCCCAACTGATCTTGTAGTATGACATGAATGATTTATGAAAAGACTTTGATTTGCTAATCCACCTTAACATAGAACAAATGAGTTATCAAACCTATAAAACAAAATTTAAAAAAATTACTTTGCTTTTGAATAAAACTGCACTGTTTCAATTTTGCAAAGCGTAACTTGCACTAATTCTCTTTGGCATACAAGTCAAAAGTCAAACCTACAAAAAAAAATTACTTTGCTTTTGAGTAAAATTGCACTATTTCAGTTCTGCAAAGCGTAATTTAAAAAACATGTTTGCTAACTCTATATATGTAAAAGAAAGACTCGCCCTAAAACTATTAGAGTATGATCAAAATTATTAAACAGTTTGACACCTAATACAAAACATATTTTTCAAAGAGATAACGGATAAAAATATATTTTATCATAAAGATAAAAATATATGATTAACCAAAAGAGAACAATTCGAAGACTTAAAGTATGATATATAGACACACAATATTCAATTGCCTTTGGAAAACAAAAACATCACCGACACCGGACCAAGCAGTAACACCACACAGGCTTCTTTGAGATGGAAGCACAACTCAATCATGCAAATGCAATGAATGAAGCTTATCTGAAGTGTCAAACGATTCAGTTAGGCTCAAAGCCGGCCTTGCCCATCGGCATCATTGGCAACAACCCAAGGCCCAACATAGAGGGGGGCACCGGATTTTATCAATAAGATTTAATATATATAATAGATATATTTAATTATATGTGTATAAAGAGTAGAACGTAAAAAATAAAAAATAAAAAAAATAAATTTCTAGACGCATATCGCTTCTTTACTTCTTCTTCCAACGCACAACGGCAAGCGCAAAATTGATTATCCAAGCGTCTCTTGCTCTCTCCCAAGTCCCAAATCTTGAAACCCAGCAATTTTTATGGTTACTCAATTCTTCAGTTCATTCTCATCCATCACCCAATCTTTCTCCTCTCTATGTTTCTGTTATTTTACAGTGATCATACGAATCTTTCAGCTTTCCATCAATGTAGGCTGAGGTACAAATCAAAATAGGTGTTGGGTGTTTTTCAATTTTGATATCCAATGAAAATTTGGATATCAAAAGTCTTTTTTTTTTTAGTTCTGTTGATTTCTAACAACCTACTCATTCATTAGTTTTCAATTTTCAATATTAGGTGCAATTGGAAGTTAGAGTTTTGCAAGTCAATCTCCATCAGAAAAGAAAGAACAAGAAGGAAAAAAGCAAATTCGAGATTTCCAAGTATTGTTCTATGCTCCAGTGTTTATCAACTATCAATCAAAGCGATTTCTAACAACTTGCTCATTCATCGGTTTTCAATTTTCAATATTAGGTGAAATTAGAAGTTGGATTTGCAAGCCAATCTCGAACAAAAAGAAAAAACAAGAAGGAAAAAACCCGATTCCAGATTTCCAGGTTTTATTGTTCTATGCTAAAGTGTTTATCATTCAAAGTTTATTATTTGGCTTACTTGTTTGAGTTTTTTCTAGCAAGTTTCAATAATGTTTCCTCATAAACAACTCTTAGGTTCTCAAAAAAGAAAAAGAGAGAAAAGAGAAGAAGAAATTATTCAATCTCAACGGGGATCTTTAGATAGATATTTTGTTAAAGAAACAAAAGAAAATCATGTTGAGAATTTAGTAAATGAACCTGAACTACAAATTCATTCTGATGAGCTTGTAGAAAATTAGAATGAAGTAAACAAAGAACTTAGTGATATAGGTAAAATGAAAGTGGCGAAACAGAAAATAATGAAAATCCTTGCCATGAAATTATTGCCAATGAACTTGAATGCTCATCAGTTGATTTGAATATTTTTGATCATTGAGTTTGGGATAGTCTAGATTCAAAAACGAGAGACTTGGTTGTAGAAAAATGACCTATTACGGAAACTAATATGAACTTTCCCAAGGATGATGATACACTAAAAGCAAGCGTATAATTTAACCCTAAAAATGTCATCGTTAGTATACGGTAAATAGAGATCGTTCAAATCCGGGGATTGAGGGTACACCTGTCATTGTAAAACAAGTAAATAATTAAAATAAATACAAAGTATAATATTTACAAAAATAAAATAAAAGATATAAACAAAATAATAAAATAAGGGGGGTTTTAACATTAGGGTTTCAAAAATTAAACTAAACAAAATAAAGAAAATATAAAAACACATGTACAAGAATGAAACGTAAGAAACAAAGATCAAAACCAATTCCATGTAATCAAACTCGATTCAAATCCTACAATTGATCATTTAAGTCATGAGAAAGAAGTTGATCATGTGAAACATTCCAAGCAAATGATTTCCCATATTTTACTTTCCTTTACTAATTAATCTAAATGAAAGCACCTAGATTAATCCTATTAAACATGCAATCAAAGTCTAGAAAGCTAGCTAATCAAGACATGTTCAACGCAAGAAGCATAGAGAAAGGTTATCAACTTAAATGCACAACCTAGTATGAATAAGTTCATCTATTTGCAATCCTCTTCAATTGAATTCAACCTTTGTCCAAAGCCTTTACTACTTTTGAAATAGGTTCACAAAACTATTAGGTGAATTGTTTACCTAAATCTAGCATCAATTACATGCAAATCCTATAAGTGTCGACCCAAATAAGATAAACATATAAAAGTTTTCTATCAAGCAAATTCAATCGAACAAACTCACATAAGCAACTTAGAATCACAATTATGGAATTCGAAATCTTTATATAAACATAGAAATTGGGCTTAAACTTTTCCCTAAACGTTATTGTTAACTAGAAACAAATTATTCCTACGAAATCAAACAAGGAAAACCAAAAGGTTACAAGGAAAAAGATCGAATTACATCGTGAGTGGAGATGGAGATGGAGAGCTTGAATGTTGGACTCTTGAATCTTGGAAGCAAGTCTTTAAGGTGAATGATGGAGGCTATGTCTTCAAGGCTCCTTCTTCTTCTTCCTCTCCTTGCTTGAAAAAGCAGAACTTGCAACTAGAGAATGGAGAGAGGGAGAGAGTTTTCTGACGTTATGGAAGTATTTTCTGTATGAGAGAATGTGTGTAACATCAAGCCTAGGGGGGAGTATATATAGGGGACATGAACTTGGTCTCCAAGCTTCATGAATCTTCTTTTATTTTCCCAAAGATTTATTTAATAATTCCACACAGCTTCGACCAATCACATAGCGCCAAGTCAGCTTTGTTGTGTCATCCAACCAATCAAAAGGCTCCAAAATAAGTCCATAATCCTTTAATATATATAATTGCTGAATTTTTAAGGATTATTTCTGATTTTATTCATCATTTTTGGCCAAATATCTAGGGATGTACCTAGACAACGTATCTGGACGCATTTTGAACATTTTCTCCCTTAAAACTCTCCATGGCCTTATTTTTAACGTCTCCCCTTGATTTTCATGACAAAATTCAGATTTTATTCCTTATTTTCGTCCAAAATATCTTGAGGGGATTTAGGAATGAATCTAGACTTGTTTTGAGCCTCATCTTGTTGCACAATCCCTTGAAATTCTCCCTATAATATTTCCAACGTTTTTCCTTGATTTCTTCTTGATTTTTCACATTATCTTCATGATTTCCCATGGAAAAATCAGATTTAATTCCCAAAAATATCTTCCTTACTTCCAACAACCCAAAATCACTTGGGCTTTTCACCTTTTTGCCGAAATCCATAATTAATCTAGAAGATTCTTGGGCCTCCATGTGTCATCTTCAAGCCATGATGTCTCCTACTGCCTCCAGGACTCTTCTCTCAACATCATTTTTCTTCATTATTTCGACCATACTTCCTGGTTGGCTTAAGAGTCTTGTTTTGACAAAGTTTCCTTTTCTGAACAGGGTTTCCTGGTTGAAACAGGGTTTCCTGGCTGGACCAGGAAAACTTCATTTCTTCGTCTCAGCTCATTTATGCAGCCCTTGTGCCTTGTCTTAGCTCCCTTCAATGTTTTCTAGCTCTTCTTTCCTCTTTTGAGCTCATTTCAGCTTTATTTGCTCCAAGGACCTGAAAATAGAAACTATTACTAAAAATAGGAACTTCCTAAAAATAGAAACTTTTACTGAAAATAGAAACTTTCCAAAACAAAAATGATTCATTTAAGGAAATAACTAAGTAAATATGAGGAAATAACAAATAAAACGTCACATTAAAATGCTCTTATCAATGAATTAGGTCGGCACTTTTCCTTTGAGTTTTATGTTTGAAAATTACCAAATGGTGAATCTTTTGCTATAAAATGGCTGATTAATTTACTCAAAAGAGCTAGATAAAGTTTTTTGTTTATGTTGTAAATTATTTATAACAACTCGCTCGAGAAGTCAATTAGCAAGTGAAGGGATAAGAGATTGAAAACATCTTGGTACAACATTAAATTTACATGAAAATAGTTCTGAACACCTCATTAACTTGAGAACTTGGGCTGAGTTGCGAGTGAGATTGAATAAGAATCAAACAATTGATAAAGAGTTATAAGAGTTAATTAAGAAGGATACTAAACATTGGAAAGAGGTTATGGTCAAAATAATTGCTGTTGTGAAATGTCTTGCAAAGAATAATTTGGCCTTTCGTGGAACAAATGAAAAAAAATTATGAAGATTCTAATGGAAACTTTTTAGGATTACTTGAAATGATTGTTGAGTTTGATCCCATAATGAACCAACATTTTCGACTTATTCAAGATAGAGAAATTCATTATCATTACCTTAGCCATAAAATTCAAAATGAGCTGATTGGTATGTTGGCCTTAAATGTCAAGAGTGCAATCATTAAAAAAAATCAAAGAGGCAAAATATTTTTCAGTAATCCTTGATTGCACTCCTAATGCAAGTCACAAAGAACGGATAACTTTTAATTATAAGATGCGTGGATGTGTCAAGTTCTCCAATAAAAATAGAAGAGTTCTTTTTAGAATTTCTAATGTGGAAAATACATCTGGTTCAGGGCTTTTTAATGGATTACACGCAGCTTTAAAATCTCTTGATTTAGATATTGATTGTGTGCGAGGACAAGGCTATGATAATGGATCTAATATGAAAGGAAAACACCGAGGTGTTCAAAAAAGATTGCTTGATATAAATCCTAGAGCCTTCTATATGCCGAGTAGTTATCATTCTCTTAAATTAGTATTGCATGTGTGACATGGCAAACTCTTGTCATAAAGCAAAATCTTTTTTTGGAACATGTCAAACATTTATACAGTACTGTTCTCTATTTCTACAAAGCGATGGACTGTTTTACTTGAATATATATATGACTTGACTTTGAAATCTTTGTCAACTACACGCTGGGAAAGTCCTATTGAAAGTGTCAAAACTATAAAAACTCAAGCTGCCCAAATAAAAGAAGCCTTACAAATACTGGAAGAAATTAGTGATGATGGAAAAGTGTGTAGGGATGCTGAATCTTTGATATCTGGTGAACTTTCAAGTTTTGATTTTATTTTAAGTTTGGTTATTTAGCATGACATTTTGTATAAAATTAACTTCATTAGTAAAAAGCTACAATCCAAAGATATGCTTCTTGATGTTGCCGTGAAGAATTTAGAGGGACTAGTTTATTACTATGAAAAGTATAGGGAAAATGGGTTTAATTCTGCCATGACTGAAGCTAAAGAAATTGCAAATGACATGAGAGTTGAGCCTGTATTTCCTATAAAACGTTATGTTTGCAGAAAAAAGCATTTTGATGAAATTTCAAATACTGAAAGGGACAACAATCTGCTCAAGAGTCCTTTAGAACTGACTTTTTGGTTTGAGTTGATATGGCTCTTTCTCAATTAAAAAGCAAGTTTAAACAAATGAAAACTTTTGAATCTATTTTTGGCTTCTTGTTTGATGCATCAAAGTTAGTTTAAGACCTCAGAAATTTGTTATTAATTCCTAAATGTTTCCTGGGATTAATAAAGTGTTTTTTTGTATGATTTCGTGGTTCGAGGGTGGAGTGGAATTATTTTCGGACGAATAATTATTCGAAGTGCACATTTTAGGGGGTTACGAAGTTTGACTTTTTATACGTTTAGATGCTGTGAGAACTTCCTTCATGAAAGTTGTAGAGCGCATCGATACGAGTTCGTGCATATGTGGAATGCGGAAATCGGAGTTCGTATGAAGAAGTTATGAGAGATTGAAGTTTTGGAAAAATTCTATAAATATAGGAAAATTCCGGATTTATTCAGAAATCCCAAAAGTTCAGAAATTCCCATTTTCCTCCCCCAGAAACGCTCCATTCTCTGTCCTCACCTGTGCGCAACCCGACCCGGTTCGATTTCCTCCGTCTGACGACAAGACCACCGCAGACGGCTTCGTCTCCCCCTCGCCGTCGTCCCCTTGGTGCTCGATCATGGTAGCAGCCACCGAAACTTGGAGATCGGAGCAACCATAGACCCAAAAACGGATCAGGCCAGATTTCACCGATTCCGGTATCCCCTTGTTCGATCCATCCTGGTTTTGGAATCGTCTCTTCCTCCTAATCATCCTCATGCCTACCTTGTAGGACGATTTTACCTGTGGAGCGAAAGATCAAGGTTTGAAGCTTTTGACGGTTCTGGTTGGATTTGGAAACGTGATCACACGGCCGAGATTTATCCAACTTTCAAGCTTGATCTAGGACGATCTAGGCCGAACCAGACTTAGCTCCAGGTATGAAGGTTTCTCAGCTCTTCAATTTGAACAAGTTTGTAGTTGATGACTTTTGCATCGGAGGTGGTTGATCTGGCGTTGACCGCCGTCGTTGACCACCGGCTGACCTGCCTCTTGTGGTGGCGCGTGGCAGCTCGTCAGGCCTTATTTTTGTATTCTGTTTTCATATTTTTCATCTATGCATCGTTACGGTCGTTTTGATATATCATAAGGTCATTTTGGAGAAAGTTGATGCATGCTAGGGTTTCGGTTTTACCCGTTATCTTCGGTTTGCAATCCGCGAGGATTCGACCATCCGAGTGACTTGTAGTTTTGGTATATTGATCGTATAAGTATTCCGGGGATCTCGGGTGGTCTTGGATGAAGTTTCGCCTCGATTGGCGTCATTTTCGGATTCTTAGTGTGTTTCGGGAGTTTTGGAATTAAATGGTTTTTGTTAATTCGTGTACTGAATCGGGGTTGTACTTGCTTTAGGTGATTGGCAGTACGTCCAGTAATTTATCTTGGTTGTTAGAGAAGACGCAGCTGGAGTTAGAGGTGAGTAAATCTCACGTGGTTCATTTACGAACGGATTTATTTATTACTCGGAATTACTTGTTTAATTGTTAAATCATTTTTGAAACAAATTATTTGTTTTAAAATATATGAACTTGATCAACAACGGTTCATGGGTAAGTTAAAACAATGTTTTGATATAAAATGATTTTCGAGAGGAATAATCTATAAAACTATAGTTGGTATTAGTAGGCATTCTTGAGTGGATGACTACGTATATATATATATATATTTACGTGGAATATATATATTTGATGGAGTGACATTGAGGAAGTAGTGATTATGAGTTGAGTGAGTTGTTATTTTGAGCATTTCTATTACGAGCGTACAATTATCATGATGTGTTGAGTTTTGTGAAGATATGTTTTGCTTGAGGAAATATTTGAGTCAAGTGGGCTTTCAAATATTCGGTCTAAGGACCTTCTGTCACATTGGTGATCGAGGCACATATATTGTATACTTGAACCTCGGTCGAGGTGTCAGGTTACAATTCAGTTAGAGCTCTAGTCTGTCTGCCTATGTACTGCTTGGGGGATAACTTCACGTTATCGTGCTCTTGAGTACATTGTACTGCTTGGGGGATAACTTTGTGTTATCGTGCTCTTGAGTACAAGTTTGTAAAAGAATGTTTCGTGTGATCCTTCAAATTGTTGAATTTTAAGTAATCTCCTGAACTAAGTTATATGCAGGGATTACTGCCTTTTGAATTGTTTGTTTTAATGTAATCTCCTGAACTAAATTATATGCAGGGATTACCGCTTTTTGAATTGTTTGTTTAATGTAAATTCCTGAACTAAACTCTATGCAGGGATTTATATGATTTCTATTGTTGTTTTTAATGTGATCTCCTGAACTATGTTTCCATGTAGGGATTACTGATTTTACTTAATTCAATTGTAAGTGCGGTTGTGGTTTGAGACTTGTAGTGAGTTGTGATGTTATCGTTTTGACAAATGCTTTATGTTGAGGGGAAGTGAGTGTGATTTGTCGTTGATATGATATGATATGATATGAACTTGATGTTTGGTTGTGTGTTGTGAAATTAAATAATGTTGCTTTAATTCATCTCATGAGTTGAGAAATTATAAGCATGCGTGACGTGAGTCACTTTATTTGAGTTTACTCATACGGGCTTAAAAAGCTTACCGGGTTTGTTTTGTTCAATCGCGGTGCACTATTCTATGGTGTAGAGGTTTTTATGCAGGTTAGAATATCGATTAATCGTCGTCAAGCTGAGGTGTACGTTGGGTAGCGTGGACGTCGAATGGTACTCTTAGTTTTAAGTATTCCGCTGTGTAGTGAGTTGTGGTGGGTGTGTTTACTTATTGAATTGTCATTCAGTTTGATTTGTAAACTATCTGTAATGTAATATGTGATTTTAAAGAATGAGTCAGTATTGACAATGTGAGCTCAGTTGTTAGGTTGCTTAATTTAAATGAAAAATTTTTTATGTGTTTTTCTTGTACTTGTTAAGTTATCGCGTTTCGGATTTGAATTTAATTATTCAAAATTCGGGGCGTGACAGTTAGCTTATTTGGATGATGATGAATTGAAAAGCTATTGTTTGAATCTTGAAACTGCTTTGAGAAATGGTGAGGGTTTTGATATTGATGCGAAATATTTGCTTATGGAGTTACAAATTTTGCAGGAGGTGTTGCTGAATGAGGCATATGAAACAGATAGGCCTTGGACATCCATTCAAATTATGGAGTTTGCAAAGAAAATGGATATGTTTCCAAGTGTTATGGTTGCCTATAAGATTTTATTGACTATACCCGTGACTGTAGCATCCGCTGAAAGAAGTTTTTCAACATAAAAATTATTAAAGTCTTATCTGTGGACTATTATGACTCGAGATAGGCTTAATGGATTAGCTATTTTAACTATTGAAAGAAATATATAGGCAAATGTTGACTATGAAAAGATAATTGATGATTTTGCTTCAAGAAATGTAAGAAGACATCATTTTAGATGATTTGTTTGTTAAAATTTGTAATTTTTTTTTTATACAGGGTTTTGGTTTTATATTCCCCCCATTGTATAATGTTTCTTTATGTAATAAAATCGGTGTGGGGATCGGATGAGTCTCTCAGTTTAACTGGGTTCCAAACCCCTTAAAAAAAAAATTAGAGTATGACATTTGTAAAAATCACTAGATGTCTATTTAAGCTAGTTGGGCGCACACAAATTTTTTTTCCCTGGGCACAAAAAACTCAGAACCGGCCCTGGTTAGTCTCTTCACTTGTTCCTCAAGCTTGAGTGTCATTTCTATTATTCTCGATCATACGCACCTCCTAAACTAGGACTCACTAGTTTGGTACAAGGGAAATGCCAACATATATGCACAAGTTCTTATACGAAGTTACGTACTAATAAATAATGTGCATAGAAAACAGGATTTCAAAGGCAGTTTTCCTGCAGCAAATCTCTGTGCATATGGAGTCACTTTTTTTTGGCCGCCCAATCCACCTATTCTTCTGGTTCCTTCCACAGAGAAAAAGAAGAGGATTTGTTATTATATTATACGAGAGGAGTAAAAAGACTGGTCACATGGAACACACGTTGCCTTTTCCAGACATGATTGGACAGTGTGGCCGCGTGGGCACACTTGTCTTTGTCGGCAGATTATGAAGAAAGGATCGAGTTCAGTTTCTTCAAATGGCTATAAATACATATTTTGCTTTGCAGGATATTGCTCTTGTATGCATTTAATTTTCTGCAAAATCATTTCATTTCCATGGTGAAGAAGAAACCAGTGAAATACTCTGTGGTACAACTCCCTCTCTTTTGCATCTGTAACAGAATCACTGTGTAAATTATAGTTCCTAATGCATGCATGTATATGCAGGTGGACGCGTTCGCCGAGTCAACATTCAAGGGCAACCCGGCTGCGGTTTGCTTGTTAGAGGAAGACAGAGATGACCAATGGTTGCAAGCTCTGGCCTCCGAGTTCCATCTCCCCGTCACGTGTTACTTGACTCGTATGGCTGACACTACTAATGCAGCTAGCTGCAGATTTCGTCTCAGATGGTTTTCACCTGTCAGTGAGGTCCAAGATATTCACCTACTGTTTTCCATCCATAATCTGCATTTTTTGTGAAAATCATTCCTTTTAGTAGGCTTCTAGCTTCAAGTTCATGGGGACATGCAGAGTCCCACAAGTGTTGTGGTGAAACTTTAGACCTATTACCTTATGGTGGTTAAAATGGGGGCAAGTGTTGGATACGCGCGTAGAATATATTTTTACACACACACAGTTATATATAGGAAGACATGTGATCAACAAAATATTGATAAGCAATCGTCTATATATCCATATCCGGCAATGATATAGGGCCTCAATGAGGCCTAAGATTTGTGGCCTCAATTTTAGGTGTCAAGCCATGTCACCTATACACCTCACTAATTTGTCAAATCATGTCATGTCATTCTTGAATAAAAAGATTATCTTATCATTTCAAAATCTAATATCTCTAAATTATTTTGGCTTTATTCTAGAAAAGATACATTATTTTAATTTTTTTCTTTTTTTATTATATATATATATATATATGTTGTTGAATATATAATGGCTCTAAATTATTTTGACTTTCTTCTAAAAAAAATATTGTTTGGTTTTTTTTCCTTTCTTTCTTTTTCTTTTGGATTTTTTTTCATTATACATATTCAAAAAAAAGTATGGGTGTGTGTGTGTGTATATATATATATAATTCGTCCAAAAAATTTATATATTTTCGATGGAGAATTAATGTGGTGTGTGTGTATATATATATATATTAATATCATAATTATAATCCATGAAATCTGGTAAATTGAAGTAATATTTAAATAAATAAATTTAATAAAATTAATGGAAGATTAGTTACCATACATTAAAAAGTTAATTTGAAAAGTCAAAAATTAAATTGGATTCACAAAAATGGAAAGAAAATGTATTTAAATCGTATTTTTAACTCATAAAATCTGGTGATTGAAAACCTAGATATCTAAATTGATTGGGAAGTTGATATTTGAAAAGACATTGCTTAATATGGAATACAATATATTGCACATGAGGAAATTAATTTTTGAAAGTATACTTGTTTTGTTGATCCCAAATTTTTCAATAGACAATAATGATTTTTAAATGTGAATGATAGTTTCTATTTTAGTGTAAATATGTCATTAGAAAAAAGTTCCCAGTGAACTCTACTTGTTCATTATTAGCTACTTAGTACTTTTTTGTTCGTATAAGACATGTTAGTACTTAGCTGATTTTCAATTTCAATGTGAATGATATATGGCTTCAATTTTAGTGTTAATATGTTATTAGGGAAAGATTCCCCGTTGAACTTTACTATTGGCTACTTAGTACTTAGTCGTGCAAGACACACTATCTTATTTTAAGTTTCAATGGATGATGGCTTCTATTTTAGTGTGAATATGTCATTC